>NIJG01000054.1:800013-810017 GCA_002201625.1 Euglossa dilemma | reverse complement strand
AGAGGAGAGAGAGAGAGAGATGCTTCGCCGCCCTTCTCGAACGCACGTTCGACCGCCCGCTCTGTGCACGCCCGCCCCTCGGATACACGGTATACACGCGGCGCGCTAGTTTTCATGGAAATTCGTTTGCTGCTCGTTACGTGACGCTGCTATTTCCTTTGCCGGATTCTTCCTTAGTGCGCCGCCATCGCGACGCGGACAACTTTATCGATACACTCGTCCCAGGCGTTCGACCATGGGGTCGCGAGTTATCGGAATGTCGGTTTTTTCAGGGTTTGAAACCGAGTTCCAAGGGTTTCTTTGGGTTTATGAACGTTTGGGGTGAGTTAGATGTACGGTGTTGAAGTTGCGTGTGAAACTGGAGAAAAGTTGGGAATTTTTTATCCTTTCATCGCGTTGATGATGAAATTTGTTTGGAATAGGAGTATGTTTGTTAATTTTGGAATCGATAGTGAGTTTCTTTTTTGAGATATTTGGAAATTATCGCGTGGGTTATCTCTTTTCTGGTGTCGTTGGTTCTACAGGACCTCTCCAAGTCTGTTTAGTTGTAAATCACATGTGTACATATTTCTTTAACCTAATGCTATCACCTACGCAACTGCTATAGATTGCTCCATATGACACGTGATTGAAGTGACGTACATTCTTGCATACAGCGTGTAAAGAATGTAAAGTGTCATTACAGACGATTATTAATAGAATTTCTACAGCGGTAAGTCGCATGTTCAGTTAAATAACGATATGAATGTGCTAGGAGGAATGATTTTGGTGCGACAAGTACAGATCTGAAAATGTGAAGGAAATCTTAATCTATCATAATTTACGTAACAACGAATGCGTAGTTTCTAACCTGGATGATACGATGAAAATGCAACAGTTAGAGAATAATAACATCTACGAAATAGCGAGAAACGGAATACTTATATAAATTAGAATGAATATTAGGTCCAGTATCCATAGAAATTTCGCGAAATCGGTTTCGTAATGTTTAACTGTCTAATGATCTTCGAATAAAATACTCTCGATGAATATGCATATGCGAATTAATCACTGGTGATACATTTGGTCGCTTCTGTTGCCCGAAAAAAGTTAATTACACATTGTAAGGTTGTACATAATGTGGAATGACTCAGGGGTTCAGCGTGTCAACAGCTAATAGGTGATTTTATAATGACGATTATGATTATGAGTATGGTTATGGTTATAGCTATTTATAACAAGCCATATCCACTCCGGGATCACGAGAGATATCGGTATATAATGATAATAATAATTATACTTCTTTATCGAACTTGTATGCGGTATACCTTAATAGAATCGGCGGAGCAAGAGGGAGAAGGGTGAAATATTATGCGTTATCGTAACTATGGCGCAAAGACGTAATCCAACCTGACCTGCCCAGCTGTAACGATGCAAAAACACAACGATTTGCAATTTAGAAACGGTGAACGTCTTAATACGATTTGTTCACGGATAGACGTACACGTCGTTCAAATTATTGTTTCAGTTTTTAACGCGTCGCATTTATCGATTGCAATTGATTTTTGGATACATCCACGAGTTTCGATGATTTTAAGTGTATTTTAGTTAGCGAAATTTAACAATCGAAGAGGAGTCTTCTCGATTCTTTTCTGTTACAAGGTTGACGACAATTTTTACGGTGAAAAGTAATCGTTCATGAATTAACTTTTTGAGGCACGGTGGCATTAAAAATGTCCTATTTTTGTTCTATTCTTTTTATATACGGTAATGCATGGTGGAACATTTGTAAAATAAATTGAATTATTATTACTTTATCCTGCTTTTATATCAGATCTTTGTTAATAAAAATATACCAGTTTTGTTTAATTTAGAACGCAATAAAATTTCCGCGCAACGTGGGTTTATCTTATTTTTTGTAATGCAAAGAATTAACGCGCAGAACTGTTTTGTTTCGATGTTTCCTCTGTCGTTACATTTTATTAATCTTAACGAGCACAAAATGTTGATGCATTCGTAGTTATGCGTTAATAGTCAATTAAAAAATATGAGATTTGTCAATACCAAAATCTATTACCAAAAAAGATATCGCATTTTGAAAGGAAGTTAATATAAATATAAGATATTGTATTACCCTGAAGAACTATAGAAGAAGAACATGCCTGGAGGAACTTAATCATAAAAACCTGACTTATAGTGTAATTATCGAAAAATCATACAAATATAGAAATTGAAATTCTTCGAATCTTTGGTATTTTACTTTACACAGATCTCTCTTGAAGACAACTAGTTCGTCGATGGAAGAAACGAAGATCTCGTTCGAATCTGGTATCTCGACAGCACGATTCCGTTGACACGCATCGGATGTACGCAATCGTATTTTTCTATTCACGTTATATACAATTGTCGCATAATCGTGTAAATATAAAAATTGAAATCTTTCGAATCTTTGTCATTTTACTTTTCTTTCGAAGACAACTAAGCCCCTCGATGGAAGAAACGAGGATCTCGTTCGAATCTGGTATCTCGACGGCACGATTCCGTTGGCACGCATCGGATGTACGCAATCGTATTTTTCTATTCACGTTATGTACAATTGTCGCATAATCGTGTAAATATAAAAATTGAAATCTTTCGGATCTTTGTCATTTTACTTTTCTTTCGAAGACAACTAGTTCCTCGATGGAAGAAATGATGATCTCGTTCGAATCTGGTATCTCGGCGGCACGATTCCGTTGGCACGCATCGGATGAAACGTACTTGAATCCATTGATCGATAATCGATGCCACCTGCAGGACGCAGGGCAGTGGAAAAAACCTGGAAGCGGCGCGCACCGGAGCGATTATTTGCGCCGCGCGACGATAATGGATACGGAAAGGCGGTTTGAATCCGGCCGAATGGGCGTATGAATGGTCGCCGTTTAGCGTAATTATTGGCGCATTGTCTACGGCACAATACCGGCCGCGAAATTGGCATGCAAAAATCGGATGCGATCCTATTGTCGGCCATTGTCCGATCCGTGGCTGCGTGGAGGCCTCCCAGGGCTCTCCAGTTTTCGAATATTTCGCCGTCAATGCCGCCGATTCGTTCGCCAATCGAATTTAGCTCGGACCACGCCGAAAGGAATTCACCGGTTCCACCAATTACGCCACGTTCCAACGTTTTCTCTCTCTTTTTTTCTCCCTCCTCCTTTTCCCCCGCTTTTTTCCTCTTTTTTTTTATTCCTTTTTCGAATATACCGCCAAACGCAGTGGGACTCCGCTTCGATCATGCGAGCCGTCCGATTCCGTTTCGATCGAGCTTTCCAATTTTTCCCAGCTAACGACGGAGCAGACTGCGATGCTTAATTCTTCCGACCGGCGAGATGAGGTACAGGTGTGCGAGTATTGGAATTGTCGATGGATATGTAGTATAGATTATAGGATGTGAGTAAAGCGAGATCTGTTAGATCTTTTTGATGAAGGTTTATTTTTGAAAATGGTTTTGAAATTTAGAAATTTCGTTTAATGCAAACGTATTCGAGAGAAATCGAATTTAATTAGTTGTATCATCTTTTCTCAGAGGTACCAGTTTGAAGTTAGTCGACGAGCCTTGAAAATTATGATTCTAAGGATCGAGTATACTAGGTGATTCAGTTTTCATAATCTTCCATTGCTTTGTACATCGCGTGGATGTTCATAATAAAATTCAAAAATATATGAAATGCTTATCGTCATTTATCGTCGTTCAGATTCAAGTTAAACAAGTAGAAATCAAATTCGAATATTTAGGTGACATTCTCACCAATGTTCCCATATATAATATATAATTTCGTTATTTTTAATTATCACTAAAAATCCTAAAATACACGGTATAATGTGGATTATGGGAATTTTGATTTCACAATTGACTATACTCGGATTTGAAGTCTACTGTGACACGATTCAAGAATGTAATATCCCATCAATTCACGATTTACTTCTTTCAAGCCGATTAATTATCGGAAACGATTCGTCTCCCAATTAATTTTTAAATTATAACTTATTTCGCGTTAATCCTGTTGAGGGTTTTTATATTTTTAGTATCATACAACGTTCTATAGTACTATCATTTAATCCGTCTCTCTTACTATGTTTCACCCTTGTTTACCCCGTAACAAACCCTCTATCACCCTATCATTCCATGACACTAATCGCGAAAATCCCTGCTACCCTTCGAACACATGCAAATCTTTCATGCAGCAAAGCAAATGATTTCTCATCTCATCATCGTCCAACTGATTTTGTTGGAGAATTGATTTAATCTCGACATCTTCGTAATATATCTTAGAACTAATTGCCTCCGGTTCATGACACCACTGTTCTTCCTGTTACATCTACTTACACGTCGTTTAGTTTCCAGTTAACTCTCTCTTTCTCTCCGTATAAATGACGAAGCGATCCATCGGGCAACCACGTGTATAATAAAGGATTATTCATCCGTAAAGGACTGCAGATTTCTCGTTCCTTCGTTCAAACAGATTTCGTGCCACTTTCATCGACGTTAGTGGATGTTCGACGACGGATAGGTTGCCTGCAGGTGAGAGTTCACGGATCCGAGGTTAATATTGTCGCGGAGTTGATGGTGGAGGACTCTAGGTTCGGAAGAGGCTAGATTCGTGAAGGCTGGAAAGGCCGAGCCGGGAATTCGACTGTGGTTATTAGGCAAGGGACGTCGGCACGATTCTAACTCTCCTTCGAACGGGCCAACCGCGGGCTTTTTGTGCGGTCAGATTGGCGGCCATTATGTCCCGAAATTGGGCCTTAATTGTGGCAGCGGTAATGAGTCGGGTTGCTCTAATGCAACGGCACCAACCGCCGGCACACGTTGTGCCTTAAAACTTGCCTCGATGCCTTCTAACGGGTGATCTATCGATCGCGTTCATTTAGATAGAGATTTGAGAATATTTATAGTCGGAAAATTTTAGTTTATTCGTCGATTATTGGAGAAATTGGAAGGATAATGAATCTTACGACTCGTTTTGGAAAAGTTCTGCTATTTTCTTCATCCAGAGAGAGGTCTGAGCATATTTATATTCGGAAAATTTTAGTTTATTCGTCAACTGTTGGAGAAATTGGAAGGAAAATGAATCTTATGTTTCGTTTTGAAAAAGTTCTGCTATTTTCTTCATCCAGAGAGAGAGGTCTGAGAATATTTATAATCGGAAATTTTAGTTTATTCGTCGATTATTGGAGAAATTGGAAGGAAAATGAATCTTATGACTCGTTTTGAAAAAGTTCTGCTATTTCGTTCGTCCAGAGAGAGATCTGAGAATATTCATGGTTGAAAAATTTGAGTTTATTCATTGACTATTGGAGAAAATGGAAGGGAAATGAATCTTATGTCTCGTTTTGAAAAAGTTATGTAATTCAGTTAAATTAGAGAAAATTAATTTTCGTGAGTATAAATATAGATAAAAAATTGCACTAGCTTTCAGAGTTTGCTATGTTTATCTTAATGTGTATTTGTTAATGTATTGTCTGATAAGATAGCACGTCTTTGTAAACAATTTTAGTTAGAGTATTTAGTGCTACGATTGTTTTCCTCGAAGGCAGTTTGACTGGAAGGCAAGGAAGAAAATAAATAATCAAAGTATCGGTGTTTATTTAATTTTATTAAAAGACGAAACGATTGTAAAATGAAAATTAAATTACTAAACAATAGTTGCCATTGTAATAATAATTTAACTAAGAATTATCGAAAGATCGTTAATTGAATATGGTGATATGAATATCATATTTTATAAAATTATTTAAAGATTATTTAAAAATTAGTGCTTATGTAATATTGGATTTGTAATAAAAATGATGCTTCGGTGATTGTTGATCAATAAAATAACGAGTGACCTGGAATCGATTAATCATTTCGAGTCTAAATTTTCAATTATCTAAAGGATCGCTGTATTTCCAATTTTTTCAACGAAAATTGATCCGTTTAAAAATAAATCTTCGTTAGATTTACCGCTTCTCTTGGTTAATTCTCCATGAAATCATGGTAGTAAGTAACACACCATACATCCTGTTCATTCAATCACGTTCCTTACAATCCCGATGCTCGCAAATTTCTCCATTAGATAATCTCTTATTTCTATTCCCAGTCTATTCGCACATCTCGCGTATCGAATCTCCTAAGATTCTCCGTTAAATCATCTCCTATTTCCATTTCCACTCCATTTATTCGAAATTTCAAACCTCACAATAGTTCCCAAATAACCTTCCATATTTCAAATTTCGAATCCGACAAAAACCTCCGCGAGCCTTTGCTATTCTCGAACATCTCAGACTTCAAATCGAGCAAGATTTTTCATTACGTCAACTCTCTTTCCTGTTTCCAGAATTTCTAACAATTCCCCTTTCTCGTTTTCAGTCAATTTTAAATTTCAAATCCAATAAAGTTCACTATTAACACGATAAGAGCAAAAATAACTCGTTTCGGACATTTCAATTTCGCTATTGTTGAAAATTTACAGTTTATTTTGGTAAAATCTATATCGATATTTTATATCATATTAATTAATATCAATAGCATTTACTGTATTTAGGTATATATTACAGATCAGTAGCTCTAGTCAATAATTTAGAATCGCGATTAATTGTCGGTCTACTAAATACTTGAACAATTAAAACCTTGTATCGGAAATAATGACAAATCAATGATTCGAGTAGTTAAAGGGATAGTTTAAAGAAATAATGTTACAATATACAAAAGAAAACTGCTAGCCTCATAATTCTTTCATTTCCTTCCTTTTAACTGCTTCTTTTCAACGTTCAGTTACTATCAATGATCTTAGAGTTATTGATCTGTGATTAAATTTAATATACATATGTAATGTTTTTTTATTTTCATTATATCATATTAATTACTACCAATTACATACATTGTACTTAGGTATAATTACAGACCAATAGTTCTAGTGTTAAATAACACATTCCACTTTCAAAATAAACTCGTCACTTTGATCGATATTCGAAATCTGATTTTTAAAAAGTCAGAAAGTAAAATTCATCCCTAACTCAATAGTATTTATATGTAACTTCTTCGTCAGTAGTCATATAAGATTTTTTCGCGTAAATTCTCGGGTCTATCAGAAAAGATAAAATCGAAAAAGTGTATTCCCGAGGCAGGACACCCGGTATAGAATAGAGAGCGGTAGGGAATTCTACTATGTGGCGACGTAGCATTATTTAATTGCTCTTCCGTTGTTTTTTCGTCGCCAGATAATTTGTGTACCTGCCGGCGATCTCTCAGTTCCACCTGAACGTTCTCTTCTCTCTCCCTCTCTCTCTGTCTCTCGTCCCGTGGTAACCTCGACCGCGTCGTGCGTCTCGCTCGGCAGGTCCCTGGCTGTATGGGTTTTCTCGTTGCGAGAAGTCGGCGGAGGGAAAGCAAAAGAGCAAAAGCAGCGAGAGAAAGGACGAGAAGGACGGGACGACCGGTCGGCCTACTCCTAATTGCGCGTAATTACCTATGGAGGCCAATTAGCTCGGATTGGCTGGACGGATGATCCGCGACTAGCCCGAGGACTCGAACATCGTCGGGATCCTCTTGCCTCCGCCTCACCTTGGCTAAACTCACGCGAAAGTGCCTGCGAATCGTCCTCGTTTCCAGAATCCTTCTCGGCTGCCCCTCGCCTCCGTCGTCGATGCAAAACGCGAAAAGTAATTGCCGTAATCAATCATACCGCGTTGCAGGAGTGAGCTAGAAATGAAGTGTATTAAGAGGGTATTGTTTTGCGCCGCTGGTACGAAAGTAATTTGTTTCCTCTAAACGAGCGTTCTTGCCGAGATCGGTGCAGATTTTCGACCCACTCTCCGATGGGATACAGGTGATTCCGTGCTATTTCCGTGGGGTAGTTGCTTGCTATAGGAATATTTTTTTTTTTTTAATCGAATTAGAGAATTTTCGTTTGGATATATCGCAGATGTAACCTTGCTACTGTATGTGCTTTGCCAGATATGCACTTTTTTCTTTTCGTGCAATTGGTGTATCGTGTTTTCAAGAAAATTCGAGATGTCGGGAAATAAATTTCTTAGCAATTACGGTAGATGATGTATGCAGGGTGAGTCATGTAACTTGTCAGCAACTATTTTTCCACGTGTTGATACAGAAAGGTACGTGTTGCATTGAGAAAATTCAAGATCCATTTTATATCTCGTTAAATGGTATATATAAAAGGAATATTGTGTAACATTTTCTTCTCGGAATAATAAGTTCTGGTGTATTACCTTTCGTTAGACACGCTGTTAACACACTCGTAATATCGTGTGTATAATATCGTAGAAAATTATAATATTTGCAAAATATTTCCTAAATTTTTCATAAATTCTGTAACTATACTTTATCGTATGATATATATTTACGTACAATTTCCTGTGTTATTTTTCATACGTAAAAATAAAATACAAAGTATTAGAACTCTTAAGTGAATATATAAAATTGCATATCTTCGAAACAAATACCAAAATGGAACACTTTTGAGAAAATCTTCGTTGTTGAAATGTGACTCTGGCAATGGACAGTAGGATTATAAACGAAACAAACGTTCACATATAAAGAAAATCCGACATTTCATATGCACCAACTTAATATTTATAAATGTTTCGTAATTACGACCATAAACGAACGTTCATAATTTATTTCCATCTCTGCTAGCTTTCTTCGTCTACAATGGGGGCTCGTTCGAATAATAATATACCGAAATAACGATTTATCAATAATAGGAGACGATGTAAAATAGCGATTCGCGAATACGGCGCTTGGTATCGTCATTGGCACAGTTTTCAAGCACCACTTGGAAAATGCCGGTTATTTACGAGACTTTTTATTCAGCCGGGAAGTTTTTAAACCGTGAACCAGAAGTGGCCGTCCTTCGGCTCCTGACTATTGTCTCCCTGATGATTTGACGGATTTCTGTTTACCACCGAAAACTTCGTTCTTGCGTAACGTCCTATACGAGCGCGCTGGTGGAAATCATGAAATTCTCTCGGTCTATGAACCTCGAATATTGGAATGCTGCCGGCAGTGGCGTGCTCAACGATTGGAAACAGTCGATTTATTTCTCTTCCATTTATATGAATGTTTAATACATCAAATTTCGGTCAGCCAGGAAAATCCTCGTCGCGATAATTCAATGTAGCGAATATTTCCAGATTCGAGTTCCTTTTTTCGGCTCGACTCGCGTTTACTTCAACGTTCGAACGTATCGGATACCGTTAGCGAAGAGATTAAAAAGGGGATAAAACACACTGGGGAAGTTCATCGATCAAAATCGGAATTTTTATAATTAATCTCGAATTATTTATCGTATTCAGCGGTGTATTAGGGGAATACTGCACGGTCGTACAATGGAGAATCGTATTAGCTGCTTTAATTAAGACGGGAATTGTATCTTCCGACAGTTTCTGAAAAGTGGTTTTGCTTTTTCCTCGCTATGCTTGAGGTAAAAATTTCAACTGTAAATTACAAGTCGTATTAACCCTTTGCACTCCAAGGACGCCGTTCGGACACTTTGATGATTTATAGGTATCATTTTGTGTTACATTAGTTCTTATGTGCTTGTTCTGAATTAGTAAATGCGAACATTAGCTATTTGTAGTGATGTTAGAACTGGAGGAATTTCGTATTGAAATTGTTTTTTGATCTCCATACGGTTCTTGTGCCTCGAAACTTGAGAGTTTTTGATGTTATCGATTTTACATCGGTCTTTAAAGTGGATGGGAACTTATATTGGATTTTTTAGTGATTTTTATACATTATTGTATGTAGGGTTATTCTTTATATATCCAAATTTATTAATTCTTAATATTTTTCTTTTGTCGTTTAATTTTCGTACTTGATATTTTGTAATTAACATGCACAATACTAGTTACAGATTTACAAAGATTTACAGAAATGTCATAGTGCGTACTATGTATATTTAATTTATTTCGAAATTTTCCTGTTCTGTCATATTAAACGTCTTCATTCTTTATCGTTCACAATTTCTTTGTTATGTGCTTTTATAAAT
>NIJG01000054.1:770437-799355 GCA_002201625.1 Euglossa dilemma | reverse complement strand
AGATGATAATAAACTGTATAAGAAGTAAATAATAAAAACCGATTTTAATTTAAAAAAATAGTCCTACTCCACAAATTCTTTACTCTCATAATCTCCATCCGAATTTTTCAAACGAATCCAAAGCAAGCCGATAATAAAATAATATAAAACATAAATTATAGAAACTGATTCTAATTTTTAAAAAATAGTCCAACTCCCAAATTGTTTACCCTCGTAATCTCTATCCGAATTTTTCAGCCGACTCAAAGCAAGCCGACAACGAACTAATACAAGACATAAATTCTAAAAATCCAATTTGATATAAAAAAAAAATATCCAACCACTTCCTCCAAAAATTCGGCGCGACAAGATCCTTTAAACTCTTCCACTTATCCAAACAAAAACCGGCGATGTCTCAGAAGAGATTCTTCGCCGAGCAACGTCTCTCCTCGGCGATTGCAATATTAGCAGGATCTGTGATCGCGATGTTCCCACGTTCCTCTTGCGATTTTTCTCCGTATATCAGGGAACGAGTTAATGGAGGTATCGATGTTTTGTGCGTTCCAACGTTACGAACCGTTTACCATAGTGCCGTACCGTAATTACACGTCTCTAATTACGCGTGCAACACTGTGTGTCCCGCCGCAGGTTTATTTGTTCTGCCGTTTCCCAGAGCATCGGTACCACCGGCACACTTCGCTCGCGGTCTCTCGCGGATCATAAATAATCGCACGCACATTCGCGGCCGAGCCGGCACATACGTAATGAGCAATTAACGATCGAGTTCCTTGCCGGTAATTGCTTCATCGACGCGGAAAAGCCCGCGAGACGTTGGCACGGTTTTCCATGCCTGTGATCGTTGCTTATGAAAGTCCCTGGTACTTTCAGTCTTGCGCCAACCATGCCGCATTATATGTAGATCCCATGCATCGCGGTCTGCTCGCTTTGATATCCTTGTTTCTTCTTTCGCGCATGTCCAGAGCAAAGGTCGCTTGTTAATTGGTTATCGGTGTTTTTATCCCCGCAGGCTCGAGATCTCGCTGACTTTCTTCGTGATGTTATTATTACCTCGCAGTTGATGGCTAGACAGTTTGATGCATGTACATTGATTTTTAATCGCCTTCGCTTTTTCTCCACGGGAATATCGCCGAGTTTGGTTATCGATGAATGCCGGCGATAGAGTAAATTAATATTAGAATTATTGATACTTCCTTTCCACGTTGTTTATTTCTGCAGCTGTGGAAAAATTAAGAGCGGCTTCTGTTGAAAGGACTCGGTGTATTTCTAGAATCCAGATCGTTCTTCGTGTTCCTTAATTATTTAAAAACTGTTATAATTATTGGTTATGAATGATATTCTTAACCTTGTATTAGAAGACCAGTTTGCAGATCGTAGAAATTAGGTTGTTTCACGTGACAAACGACCTGGTGACGAATGATTAGGTATGTAGAACGAGATGATGCTTCTTCTGTAATAAAACTGATAATTGAAAGCCAAAGGTACGCGAAATTTGTATGTAAACCCAAATCTTCTCCATTTTGTATTGCAAGATTGTTCTTTCAAATAGGAATCTACTATAGTATTTTGTGTCAGTTAATTTACACCTGTCTTTAATCCTTTAATGATATTAAAACGCGAAAGTTGTCAGTTCTAGACAATGGACTCAGAGAACGTGAGTGTACAAATTGAAGGACACTTTGGGATTAATTAATGTCATTAGTGTATGTTATACACCATAGAATCTTTTCACATGGCTTCTTTAAACACGTCTTTTTACTTTTATTCACCTTTAAATTCAGGGAGCCGAGATACATTAAATAATATCGTTACCGAACGCAGTTGTGTATTTTAAATTGCTTTTCCTATAATTTACTTACATTTAACTTACATCGCAAGTATCATTAATAACAATAAATGGGTTGCTTCGTTTCTGGAACAAAGTCTGTTAATATCGTAATTGTTTTTAAATTAATCTCATCACTTAGGGTTCCCTTTACCCATAAATCTAACAGGTGACCGTGGATATAAATAGATATACAAAAAATATCCGTAAACCTAGTGGCAATAATAAATTTTATTAAACAAAATATTTCCATTGCTGTGAATATATCCATATTTACTAAATCTGTAATGTAACAGTGCGTTAATTCATCTAAATTATTATACATAGCCTAAGTAAAACGTTCAAAATTGTTGCACAGAATATTCAAATATTTCAATAACCTGATAGTTATTCAAAATAAAAAATAAGTCTACATAACGACGAACATCGAAGCATAGCATGTATCTATCAGTCACGTGTGATAAATAGTATCAAAATATCGCTTGGATACACCTATCCGAAAGGATGAGTCCAAAAGATGAAACAAATCTCCAAAGACACCAGCTCTCGATATCAAACGTCGTCATTCATTCACTTAATATATCTCTAAAAAAACAATCCGAAGATTCATTATCACGATCAAGAAGAAAATCCCAGCCGCCTGCAATCAGGTTCCATTTTCCATCGAGCAAACAACCCTTCTTCCTCACCTCTTTCCCATACACCGACCCAGGACGCAGTTTTCCACGTAAGCCACGGTGGAAATTCACGACGAGGCCAGCCGAGCGCCAGGAATAATACGTTTGCCTGGAAAGCGGGGAAAACATATATTTATCTGGTCTTTACATAAGCCGATTCGGCTATTGTTCCGTATCCACTTTTCAAGATTCGAATCCTCCGGGACGTCGGAGGTAGCACGGCTCCGCGACGGCGGAGATCACGCGAAAAGAGGGAACGAAGGGGGGCGGAGGGGCCCGGGACAATTCGTCATTAGTAAACAAATAGTTTAGCGACCGATCGGGCCAGGCCTACATAAACTAAACAACAATGAGGACCGCGGCCGAGAAAGAAATACCGACTCGCTACCCTTCGAGGCACACCTGGCTTCACCTTCGCTGGGTTTACCTGCACGGGTGGGTGCTGAAGAGGTCAGGGGCGTGTGTACCCGAGCCGGTACCACGCCACCACGCCCAGTCGCAGGACTAATAGTGATTTATTTCGCGAGCTTAACGATCTCGTCCGATTTAGCCTCGTCCTCCGAGGGCTATCTTTGTCTTTGATCGCCAACGGGTTGCGTAATCGGCCGGGACCTCTTTCAAGGCTCCATACTTGCTCCTGCCTTTTAATTTTTCGACCTCCAGGCTCCTCGCTGCAGTCCATTCCATTCACTCGAATGGAATCGTATCGCTTGGCTTGGGTTTCGGTGAATTTGTCGCACGGTTTTGCTTATTTTTTATTTTAGTTTCTTGGATATACGTATTCAAGGACTAGAATCGCTTTTGTGGTATTCTATCTGAGTGCTTTTTATTTGATTAGTAGATTTTAAGATACCAAATTTTAATTTCGGGCATTTTTAGAATCTCGATATTATTAGGTGGGTTAGAGATATTCATTTTGAGTATATTTTGTTTAAACGAATATATGATATATTGTATTATAATTATATAAATTTATATATTATATTTAAATGAATGTGATTTTGAGATATCAGATTGTTCATTTTCCGAGAGAATATTTAATATCGTGCATTTTTAGAATCTTCAATATCATTAGGTGAGTTAGAGATATTGATGACGAATATCTCTATAATATTATATTATAATTAAATGAATTTATGTATTATATTTAACCTCAGTCGCTATTTAATCAGATTCTGAAGATCGATGTTCATTAATACATTCAATTTAAAATTATCCAACGATGCGTAGAATGTCAAAATAAAATAATTCTAAGTCTTAATATCTATACGATTTCTTATTTATCGTTTTAAAGATGTCGTCGAATTTATGACAGAAAGTCTTCGAATTACTATTTTTTCTGCAATGAAAAAATCATCCAATGCCAAGTGTTAAGTGAATATAAAATGGATTTCAAGATATCAGGTTGTTAATTTTCCGAGAGAATATTTAACTCCGTGCATTTTGAGAATGTTATTACTAGATGGGTTAGAAATTTCAAATTATTATAAACAGATATAACAAATTATTAATGTTTTTGTAGCGGAACTAGCGAAGTGTAAAATATAAAGTAACGAATGTATTTGGTGTCGCGTGTGTTCCCGTAAAAACTTTCCCAGTGAATTATACACGTGTAAAAATTAAACTAGAATTTCATGTAATAAAAAGCCCATAAATGTTTTGCCAACTATTAAGTTGTAATAAAAATATGAAATACGATACGAACGCTATAAGTTCGTGCGTTTTCCGTTTTAACGTGTCCCCAGTTTTATCGATGCACCATTAAACTTATCGCGATTTCGCCTAATTTCTTCATGTGCAATGCACGGGAAACGCAAGGACAGTAAAGGAATTAAAAAAAACAACATTAGCATAATCTTCGCGTGTCAGATTTCTCTCGCAGTTTTCTAACAACGCAATGACATTTCTAAATCTTGTTTACGCGACATTTTAATTTTCCTTTTCTCTATCAAACACGTTGTTGAAATTTATCGATCGTGGGTATGGATTTTGATTATTTTAAGCTTTGCCTATTTTTCTTAATCTTGTCGCCATTGAAAAAATAAATTCAAAACTCTATAAAGCGACTTTTTCCATTGATCTCGAACTTCGAATTGAGAGAAACATCTACAAGACAACCCAGAAAAATTTCAAAGCCACGAGAAAAACTCGGAATACTTCCAAACAAAAAATTTCATTTGTGAACATTTCTTTATGCATTCGATATTTCAGATGGTCATTCTTACAAACTCACCCTGTATACCGAATTCCAGCAAAACTTCTGCTCTTACTAGGAAAATTCAACGCAACACAAACAAAGATGGAAGGCAAATAGAAAACGGAACCCGTTCGCGGGAAATTCGAGATAATCTGGAAAATAAGGACAGGCCCGTCCCGAGGGGTACTTAGCACCGTGGACACGTTCCTGACCGGGACACCAGGTCTCGGCTCGTAGATCCTTCCACCTGACCGAGACCGATCGACATTAAAAAGAATTTCTCGGATTCATTCGTCACCTCGAATTTCGGAATACGTCTGACACCAGGGACGCGTCTCCCGGCGTGGAAAAAAGGGCGTAACCGAGCAGTAACGCGCTTTAATCGGCCGACAAGTAATGGCTCAGGGCTTCCAGTTTCCTCGGTCCCTCGGCTGCGTTCATCTTCCCAGCCAACCGGTGAAAATTCGAGAAGTTGGTACCCGACACTCTTAACACGAAACCAAGACACGTCCCTGCTTTTGTTTGGCCCCGGCAACACCGAATCTCCGACGACACGGAGTATTTGCTCCGAATCCGATCTGTATGACTACATCTTTCGCGGGAACCATGCTGAATTACTTATCGATCTTCCTTTCACCTAATCGTCGCGATATTTCGCTTCGTTTTCGATAATTTCGGTCGATTGTCAAGCTCAATGTGCAAAAGAGACGTTTCAGGAGAGGACCAGATGCTTGGCGGGAATTGAGATATTTTCGAACGAGATAAAAAGAACTCGAGTCGAAGAACGAATTATTCACGACATATTTTATGGATTGATCGTTTTACCGCGAACTTTTGATCTCGATTCGATTTCATATTTCTGGGTGGAAATTCGGAAGGGTTAATTTAATTTGGAATTAATTCTAGAGTTATTGGAGAGATTGAAGTGAACTGCAGACACTGGATATATGTATACGGGTTTGCATACGTAATTACGTATATTTCGTTATTTTTATGTGTGTTGATTAGGGTTGGAATGTATATTGGAAAGAGAAACATCAATCAATTTTGTAACTCAGGGTTTAAGTGTATGTTGCAGGTATTTAGGTGAGTGTAGGTGTTGATCGAATATTAAACTGAACGATGAATGGTGGAATTTTGTTGAGAGTATAATATAATATAATGAAAATAATGAAAATAATAATAAATAGTAATAATAGTAGGTATATATCGTGAAAAGTTGGTTTAAAGAATACCATTTTGGATACTTATGGAATATTTTTCACGTTTGGATGATTCTATATACATAATTGAATTATTTTTTAATTTTATTGGCACATTTTGACTTTCACTTTCCTTTTTTTACAAACGAAATTGTCACATTGTCTGTATAATTTCGATAAATATCACAAACCTAAGAATTCGAATAGTTTCATTAGCTAGAGTATGTCGTGCTCTGCATCGAGTCATTAGAGATAGTTACAGAGATAGTTTTCTGTGTATCAGTTAAGGATAGTTGCGAAATAGCTGGCTACTGGCTGTGATTAGCAATAAAATGTCCGATCGAATAAAATGTGTTAATACATCGCGGATAAGTCGTTTTATTACTAGTTGTATAAAGGGGTCAGGTATTTAGACGGTATTTAGATGAATGTATTAACAGTGGTTCACATATTAGTTGACATAGTCATAGATTTCTTTATTTATTGCAGTATCTTCTTCTGAAATTTGAAACGAGAATTTATCTTCAGTAACTTTAGTAGAGATGTTAAAAATTGAAAATTCTGAGATCTGATTATGTTTTTTGAAGAAATTATTATATCGCAAACGAATTAATAAATTTGTGAGCGTGTACTGATTTTCAGATTCAGAATCACTGGAAATTACAATTTTCTACTGTCTTTTTGTTGATGTAACACCGTACCAGCGCTTACTACATAGTAAGTGCATAAATCACGAATACTTTAAATCACGTGTAATGAGTACATTGCTACATAAATCATTATTAATACTTATTAAATCATAAGGGTTCACGATTCCATTTCTGCTTCACTCGGAATGCTTGGTAAACTGTTTGCTAATGTATCTGGTACTTTATCATGTTCTGTATCACAATTTTTCGTTAAGACGCAGGTTAAAGATAATAAATTGTTTAATAAATTAAACTGTTTTCTCTGATTATCGATTTAAACGACGAAGATTTTTCACTTCTTTCTTTTTAAATTTAGTAGAAGTACAATTTTAATTAAAAAATAGGAGAGACGAAGTATTACATTTTTTAAGAATACAAGTATCATATTTATATAAAAGCATTTATTTTATCAGTCCTAAAAATTGCTGGTAGATTCGGAAAGACAATTAACAAACGCTGTTCCATATTAATCCGATCAATATTCGTGAATAAAATCTAGAATAATAAGAGAGAACCGGTAAAACTAACGGAATTGTACAAAACGAACTAAAATTGGTAATTCTCTTAAGAAAATCCTTAGTCTCCCGATAAAATTGTACGATTAAACCAAAGAAGCATTAATTAATTAGCATTCCTTCCGTCTCGTCTTACTCAAAAATTTATTTTCCAAAATTAAAAATAACTGCATCGATAATTCACATCGGACTCGAATCTTTATTAAAACTTCTATCGGAAACTAATGCAATTACCGTCCCGTGTTTAAATATCATCTCCAACCTCACGACATGACCAAGTACCCTAATTTTCTACCCAGGAAAACCCAGGAAACGTTGAAAAGTACGAGCCGAACACCTCGCTGGAGTCGGAATCGGAATCGGAATCGTGGCCCCTTTAAACCAGTCGAATTGGAAGTGGCCGAGACGTGAACGTTAACGTCTCGTTTTCCGCTTTCACTGACGTTATCTTCCGCATCGCGGCATTCTAGCCGTAGCATCCGGCGCAATATGAAATATAAAAATCAGCCTTCCAGCCAAGGGCGCCCGGATCCACGGTGGACTTGGCCGTCCCTTTGTCCACCTAAGATGCTCGGTCCTCGATCCTTCCTAAACTATAGGGAGAGCAGCATCTCTCGATGGTCCCTGTGGCGAGATTAGCATGACAATGCGTTCACCAGCCACTCATTATAGCCGTTCGTGATCCGGCGTTCCGTTGCGGCGTAAAACAAAATTCCAGCCCACGAAAATCTCGCTGGACAATAGGGGTTGACACCTTCCTCGATTCAACCGTCCCGATGCTTCACCGGCTCTCTTGCCTCTCCTCGACCCCTCTCCTCTCTACTCTCTCTCTCTCTTACACGTCGTCTCTATCTTCGGTCTCTATTACCGCCGACATCATCCCCTGTCCACCCTCTTCCAGGACAAGCTAGCCCTCTCCCACGGCTCATTCTTTCGCCGAATGAATACCAAAAGATGGATCGCTTCCCTCTTTGCACGACCTAGCGCTGGCCGCTTTGTTGCTCGATGGGCCTACGATTTTCGAAACGACGAATTCACGCGGTCCCGTTGGGCCCCGATACGCGCAAGGTCGCGATCCAAAGTCACATATACATTCTCGATCGGTATCGTCCAGGGAATCGATCCTCTCGTCGGCGCGGGTGTCTCTGCAGATTTTCCGCCATCACGCTGCGACACCGTGACTTTTTCCTTTTTTTTTTTTCTTTCTCTCGATAAATAATGGTTCCTCACCTTTTCCCGGAACGATGATGGCTTAGCGTCTTCCGTCCTCGGGGCCATTGTAACGACCGCCCTGTTCGAGGGATCTTTGTGGCGTGATGTATGGTCCGTGGACGCGAAGTTTGCATGGTATTTTGCTTGGCCGGGGATCGATCGTGTTTGGCAAAGGGACGCTGCGAGAAGGGAAATTTGATTTTGAAGATTCGCGGTGGTCGTATCGACGCGGAAGTTTCGAGTGCCTCGCGAGTGAAACCGTGGAAAATTGAATTCGACGTTTAATCTTCCGTTTTAGTTTGCTTTTAGCGACGAGAAACAGTTGTTTATGAAGAAGGTATTATATTTTAGTTTCGAAATTATTTTCAGGAAAATTCTGGTAGCTTATCGTATTGTAATTGTTATTTATATCGAACAGAACATTTTTGTGCTTTATGTTAAATATTAATGCAGCTTTTCTTCTGAATAATTCCATTTCGTTAGAAGTTGGGGAATTTGATAGAATTCCTCGTTTCTTAATCATTTTCTAACTCCTGTTTGTACGATTGTATTACAATGTACGCATGTATCGTTAATAAAATGAACTTGCACTAAAGATAATTTGAATTATCTCACTTTCGCGTAATTTAAAATCTAAGAAATCCTGTAAAAGCTATTTTTTTTTATTTTCACGGTCTATAATTTCTTCTAAATTTCCCGTTATGTGACTCTATCAAAAATACATCTCGCAATTAAACCATTCCAAACTCCCGTCGTTAAAAATAATTCCGAATATCTCACTTTTACATGATTTCTCCTCAATTCCTTGTTTCGTAATTCCTTTTTAATACGATTTTATTATACAATGTATACTTGCATCGAAAGTGAATCATTAAATTCGTTTTAACTCTTAGTTAATGCCATAAGCAACATCCACTAAAGATTCAAATTCCAATTCTCTCGGTCTCGCGTAATTCAATGGTACCAGAATTCTCAAAAATTTTCTCGTCGCTTAATCTCTCCTAAATCTGTCGTGGCATTCGCCAGAAATAATTCCGAATATCTCACTTTTACATGATTTCTCCTCAATTCCTTGTTTCGTAATTCCGTTTTAATACGATTTTATTATACAACGTATACTTGTATCCAAAGTGAATCACTCAATTCGTTTCAACTCTCAATTAATACCAAAAGCAACATCCACTAAAGATTCGGATTCCAATTCTCTCGGTCTCGCGTAATTCAATGATACCAGAATTCTCAAAAATTTTCTCGTCGCTTAATCTCTCCTAAATCTGTCGTGGCATTCGCCAGAAATAATTCCGAATATCTCACTTTTACATGATTTCTCCTCAATTCCTTGTTTCGTAATTCCGTTTTAATACGATTTTATTATACAACGTATACTTGTATCCAAAGTGAATCACTCAATTCGTTTCAACTCTCAATTAATACCAAAAGCAACATCCACTAAAGATTCAGATTCCAATTCTCTCGGTCTCGCGTAATTCAATGATACCAGAATTCTCAAAAATTTTCTCGTCGCTTAATTTCTCCTAAATCTGGCGTGGCATTTTCCAGAAATAATTACAAATATCTCACCTTTGCATGATTTTTCCACAATTCTTTCTTTCGTAATCCCTTCTTATACGATTGTATTACAATGTATACTTGCATCGAAAATGAATCACTCAATTTGTTTCAACTCTCAATTAATACCAAAAGCAACTTCCACTAAAGATTCAGATTCCAATTTTCTCGTCGCTTAATCTCTCCTAAATCTGCGTGGCATTCACCAGAAATAATCCCAAATATCTTATTTTTACATGATTTTTCCACGATTCTTTCTTTCGTAATCCCTTCTTATACGATTGTATTACAATATATACTTGCATCGAAAATGAATCACTCAATTTGTTTTAACTCTCAATTAATACCAAAAGCAACATCCACTAAAGATTCGGATTCCAATTCTCTCGGTCTCGCGTAATTCAATGATACCAGAATTCTCAAAAATTTTCACGTCGTTTAATTTCTTCTAAATCTGTCGTGGCATTCGCCAGAAATAATTCCGAATATCCCGGTTTTGGCCGGGTGAAAAACGGGAAAAAGCGGGAGCGTGGAAATCTGCTATCAAAACAGAGTTTTCAATCGAAGGAGGCAGAACACGCGAAACATCCCGGTTCCCATCCCATTTGCATTCGACACGAAGTCCACCGCCGGGAGAGAGAGAGGATGGTCGTCGAAAATGCAGCGGAATCTCGAATTACGATGATTCGACGAGCACCGGAGCGCGCCGCAGATGTCTGGCAAAGGTGCATAAAGGGGATGCAGATAGAAGGTTACAAAAGAGGAGCTCGATATTCACGGGACCAAAGGGAGCATAATGCAGATCCCGAATTTTCGGAAAACTCTCGAGCTAATCGACGTGAACGACACAATCGGGTTTACCTGATGGACGGTCCCTTTCGACCACCGTGAGAAACAGTGTTCCAAGTGTTCCTGAAAGCGTCCACAGCGATGGAGAGAGCAAGAGAGACGAAGAGAGACGAAACGAGACGGAGGGATCCGGAGAAAAACATCTCGGGCTCTTGAGGGAAGAATTAACTGATGAGAAAGAGAGAAAGGACAACGCAAGAATGCGTGTCCACGTGAAATCTCTCCTCCTGATGTTTTCTTTTCCCTCTGCCTATTGTACTTTGCATCCGTCCGCGTTGCATTAGTATCTTTCCACCGGGATTTTATTATTACAGGGCCGCTTGTTAGCTTCGATTGTTAGCCGCCGGAATATCTCGGAGATTTGCCGCGTTTATCGTGAGAGTGTTTGTTTTTCAGAAATGAATTCTATCGTAGATAATTTGAACATGTTATCTCCCTTTTTAATTGGTCGGAAGTTTTCTTTCTTCTAATTTAGAATATTAAAAATTGTAAAATATCGTATTGTAACTAATCGTTTAATTGTAAATAATCGTACTCTGTGATTATGTCTATAGAGAATTTGATTAGTTAATATTAACCAGAAGTATTAACGTTAATTCGTATATCTTTTCTTAATTTATTGCGATTTTTTCTCTTTTCATTCGAAACATCGTCGTTAATATAAAAATTGGATTATTTTTTAAGGAATTAAATTTCATACTTCGTGATTATGTCTGCGGAGAACTTGGTTGATGAAAATTATAGAGACTTCGCAAGAGAATAAAAGTATGTGTAATTATGTGTTACTTCTACTTACTGTACTCGTTACGTTATGGTTTATAATATTGGTCAGGAGTTCTAACGTTAATTCCCCTATCTTTTCTTAATTTCTTACAACTTTTTCTCTTTTCATTCGAAACATCGTCGTTAATTTAAAAGTTAGATGCTTTCTGAGGAAATTAAACTTTGTATCTCGTGATTATGTCTATGGAGAATTTGATTAGTGGAAATTAGAGAGAAAGGGTAACAGTATGTGTAATTATGCGTTACCTCTACGATACCTGTACTTATTATGTTTAATAAAAATGTATCTTAATGTACTTTTTACTATCCTGATTTAAGAGATTATATACATGCACCTGGTACAAAATTATCTCAAGGATTTAAAGTAAAGATATCAGATATTTTATTTCACAAGAGAAAGGAAGAAAAATGAACAAAATGACTATACATTCTGTAATTAAAACAAGTTTATTATTTTTCACATTTATATTCCTCGTGTATTTAAAAAAAAAAACATTTCGTTGTCCCTGATATTTTAATTTCTCAGCAGGAATATCCTAATTCTTTTAATAACAATATTTGAACTCCTTAGAAGCAATATCTGGATATTTTAATTTCTACACAAAGGCAGACAGCGGTTTCCCGGTAATTTATGTATGCACCGTGGTAATTACGGGACTCATTTAAATTACTAATAAACGGAGAACAGAGAATCTCATAAGAGCACTCGGTATAAAGAAGAATCTTAGGGTCGGTTGCGTCTTTAACGAGCCATTTGCCTGAATCCGCAACGTAAAATCAAGGGTACTTCCTTACAATGTCCAAGATTCTTGAAAGTTACTCGAAACCCTCAAGGAAAGATCTTGCTCATCTTTGATTCGTTAAAGGACGATGTAAGTCGTTTCCTTCTTGCGGACGTTCTTAAGACTCGCTGAAGATATCGGCAAAGTAAACGGTCCAGACGATGAAAACGTAGCGAAATGTGCTCTTTATACAATCCCCTTCTAATATTTCCTCTTTGCTTCGTTTAATGTGGAGTCCGTATCTCTCGAACCAATTGGGGAGAAAGATACGTATTTTTTGTGGCTAGTAAGGAAATATCGTTTATCGTGGTACCTTTATTTCGAATGTCATCCAGGTATCTCTTCCTCGTCTTCTCTTAATACAGCTGAAATTATTTTCCCTCGATTCGTATATTTATCGAATTGCAAATGCGACGGATCTCCGACGATTATTAGTTAAACCGTAATTTTAATATCGAATTTATCTTTCTTTCGTACTCTTGGTCGATCTGCTATTAGTTTCGCGAATTTTTTTATCGAGCTGCTTTGACTCATTACGTTAGACGTTTCGTCGTGTATCGAGTATTAATTCATGAGAAATTGAAGGAAAATTAATTCGAAACATCTGATGCGAACGGGAAATCAAATTTTGAAGTATCTTGTAATTTTCTCTCGTAAGTAACCTTTTGCATATATATTTATTTCAAAAATTCTTGCGCTTGGAACGGATTTAATCTTCCGATGTACGAAATAGTAGATTTTACTTGAGAATTCATTTATTTGACCAATACGATATACAAATTAATTAGAATCAAAATGAAAGTAAATATATTACTAATATTTTTGAAGAGTGTATTTTTTAAAGCAAATAAATGTAATGACACTTGTCACTGCTTGCACTGTCACGTAGTCTCAGGTTCACTGAAATACTGGAAGAAACATCCTCTTAGAACTGATACCAATCACTCTCGCCATGAAGAAGAATGTACATGTTTAATTTTGTCCTTGTTTGAATGACGAATTAGACTCGTCATCCGTAATTTTGGCATAACAAGTGCATGACGAATTTCAATCGTAGAATGTATCCAAGGAATTAATAATAGACTCTTGTCTCTAATCGAAATTTCTTAGTCGGTACATCTTTTGCTCATAAATTCAGAATTACAATATGTTCTAAAGGAGCTTCCATAATTCTTTAAAATTGTAATGATAAAACTATTTAAATTCGTAACTATATACGGTATATATAGAAAATAGCAACTGAAAGGATATAATAAAAATACATATAACGAGCTTTCAATGACTGTGGAAACGTCCATTTTTGTACATTACAAATTAATATACATTATTATAAATATTACATATTTTATTAATTTCTCCATACTATTTTTGCAATTCCGTATATTGGAGAAATATTAAGTTGGTGCGTATGAAATAAATGGATATATAAAATTGCATTTATTTTTTCAAATGTTGTTTATTTAATGAAAATATGCTACATTTTCTTCTATATACTTTTCCTAGCGAAATTCTAATGCATATATGACTGTCTTAAAGAAATTCTGATCCACAGAATCAATAAACTCTTATAACTCTACTCATTTAGCCCGTAAAAACTATTCTACATGTTTAAAAACAGTGGAAGTCCGTTGTCGAAAGATCCAGTGAATAAGTTGCGTGCTGAAAAATTTCGTATCTTAATTCGTTTAATTTCGCAATTGCAAAAACAGAAAAAGATAATGAAAACCAGGAAACGTTCACGTGTAAAGAAATGCACCAACCAGATAAAACGAAATTCGTACTTTAATTAACACGGTGTATACTATCTTAACTGGCATTCTAAATACCGGCGAAGGGAAGAAGAGGGAAGTTTCACCGGCAATTTCAAAGCTTCCTCGAATTAACCGCAACCATCCTCAACGGACAATCGAACCAGTTTATTCCATCATCTCGTTCATCTCGCTTCTCATCCTCTGCATCCGATCTCCTCGGAGTCCATAATTTCCATGACAATGGCGGACGAACAACAAGACCTCGCAGAAAGAATAATTAAGCTCCGGGTAATCGTTCGGCACGGCCGATGGTCATTGCGACGCATCATTGCCATTGAAACGGCAGAGCGAGGCTGGCATCAGCTGCCGACGTTGCCTCCTTGAGTCTCGGAACGCCGGGAGCACGTACATTAGGGTCTCTGGAGGGTGGCGAATTAATTTATGCATCAACGTACCGTCACGCCACCGAGACTCGTTCCTTTGACCAGGTGATGACCGGTCGGTGTCGCAACGGGCGACCACCACCCTTAAACCTCTCCGCGTCTCTCCTTCGGCTCTCTCCTGCTCCCTTTTAGCTCCCGGGGCGTGTGAAAATTCACCTGGCCCCTTTGTCTTCACAGTTTTCCTTCCCCTTCGAACCTAGCCAGGTCCCCGTCCGCGGCTGCTCTCCTTTCCGATATTTATTCGCGCACCTTCCACCTTGTTTCGCGAACTTAACGACGATCGCGTACGCAGATGACCGAGGGAGAGGGCAAACCTGGACATCGGGGTAAACAGGAACCTCCCGGGAAAGGTAAACAACTGGATTATGCCTCTTTATTGTTGCCTCGAATATGCAGACCTTTTACTCGATGGACCGTGAGGTTTTTATTTGGACAGCGTTGTCCTGGTTTTTAAAGTGCAGCGAGTATCGTTCTCTTATTTCGGGGTCCGTGGATTGTGCCTGACAGCCGTTAATTTCCATCGGGCTTGGAAATTCCTGTTGCTTTCAGCGGATCGGAGTTTCTTGGATTTTGAATTTTTACTCTCAGTTCATTTTTATTGGGTGTTTTTAATTATATTTATTCGGCAGGAAGTATTATAGTTAGTTGAAGATATGGAAATTTTATATTACAAAATGAGGAGCACTGGTATTTTTACTGATTTAATTTGTAATACGTGTATGTATCGATGTGAATTTTTTAATTTGCGTTATGTAGGAGTAATATATTGAAGATTCGTGTTTAGATTTTGGAAAAATTGTGTAATTAAATAAACAAGAATTATTTTCTATAAGCGGCTTAATGAATATGTCGCAAATTCCATTGACACGGGCATTGGAATTTCTATCTCACGGGAACACCAATCGCTTATAATCGATAATTAGGTTAAGGTGAGGTGTACGACTATTTCTAGAATTCCCTATATCCTTCGGATACCTAGATCTCAGATAATACTAAAGACTGTCATTTTAACGGACAAAGGAATAATATACTTAGATAATAAAAGAAATTATATTTTTACTCGTTCAATAAATATTTTTTCCCTTTTTACTTATTTATTTATAATTTCTCAGGTGGCAATAGATAAGTCATTTTTCAGTTATTAGAAAATAACATGCAGATGAATGCCCAAGATTCACATCTTTCTATATTTTTACATGAAAACTCGTTAAAACAGCCAAAAGGTTAAAAATGCAGTAATCGAAATTGCTTGTAATCTGTTTGAGGAAACAACGACGTTCAAACAACCATAACTTCGTTCATTTTAAGATTTGGCATGTAAGTATTTAGAGATGAATATTTGAAATTGTATACTTTAAGAATATGCAAATAAAAAAAATCTATTTTTTCTACAGTTCACACTAATAGACCCTTTTAAATCTAGTGAAATCTGGTAACTTGTGTTTTAATCTCCTGGTTTGATGCCTACTAGTTGATTATGCTGCTTATTAACAATAAATCCTTCCTCCTATTTTTCTCCAAAATTAATTATTTCAGTTGTTACTGATAATATTTGTACATCGTGTTTATTTTGTTTTTAACAAACCAATGGATATTTACTATTGTGCTTCGAATCTTTTTAACATAATATTTTCACGTCAGAATACGAAGCTGAGCCACGTAACTGCATTCCATATCTTCAGATTAGTTTGAATGTGGATATAACACTAGGTTTACGGACGTTTTTTGTATACTTATTTTTACGGACATCCAATAAATTTGCCGGCAAAGGAAACCACGTATATTCTTTAAAAAACAAACGATGAGTTTAACACTCGCAATATTAACAGATTTCATATAGGTTAATTAAATCTGTTAATATCTTATAATTGGAGCAATCCACCCGTCAAATTGACGGGTCCCGTAAACCTAGTGTTAATTCGATAAATAAACGCGAATATTCGTACAGATTGTCCTTATTAATTTCCTATCGGAACATCTGTAGATCCAGTTCGAACGTATCACGATGAAGCGTATAATCCGCTGCGGTCTCGATGGAGAAGAAAATCCTGAAACTAAGAGCACGATCGCGAGAAACTAATTTAACCCCGATTTAGCGAGTACTGGCAATAAAAACACCGCGGTCATTTATCGACGGGCTGTCCCTGGAGGCGGCCGATATAATTACAGGACCGGGACATCTTTCAAGCCGGAGCGAGCGTAGAAAGCGAAAGCTTATCCGGAATCCCGATCTCTTGTCTTATTTACTTACGTTCCTCGAGCTGTTGCCGAGGGCGAGCGCCGAGACAAAAGCGAGAGCGTCGCAATCGAGCGTAAAAATACCGAGGTGGCCCCGAATTCGCTAATCTCTTTTCCTTCACTTTCGCGGCCGTTGTTCGGGGTGCCAGTTGCTCCCTCGCCGATCCAGAGAGGAGATCCGCCACAATGCCCTTTTGTCTAGCCCTCTTGCCCCAGTTTCCCGGTGCGTGGCCAGTCTGGGCCCTCCCTTTGACACGCTATAATTGAATCGTCGTTCGGAGAATTTCTTAATATTTCACTGGTAATTGTTCCGATGAGCCTGTACTCCATGGGACTCTAGCCTTTTGTTTCTTTTTTCTTCTTCTTTTTCTTTTTTTTTTAATTCGTGACAAGGGGAAGGGGAAGGGTTCGAGAGAGAAGGAAATATCAGAGATCGAGGTATTGGACTATTGTTCGATGGAAATAGTCGAAGTGGAACGTTTATACGAGAGAAGGAAATATAAATGAACTGTGATTAATTGTTATTTTATTTTGAAGATCGGGAAAATTTTTTGAAGACAGGATTATTTTACATTGAAGTTGTAGAACGTAGTTTTGAATTTATTATAAGGGATAGTAGGGTAACATTAATGTGATATACTTCTTCGAGAATAAATTAAAATAGGGTAATGAGAAAATTAGCATTTTTAGTTAAAATAATTATTTTTATCTATGTCAATATAGTTCTTTCATAACGTTCTTATAAAGAAGTCTAATAATTTCTTTTTATTTGCCTGAGAATCCTAACGGATTTCATCTGCATAATTTAATAAATAGGAAGGATAGGTTATTCCACGAAGTATAAACACATTTATTCATTTGAATCAACATACAATCAGCATACAATAATTATTCTAATTAAAGGTATCTTGACTAATATAAATAATTCCCCAATAATCTTACGGTAACTCCATATTAATAATTCCATAATAAGTACATTAACGAATCGGGTTCTTCGTAGCCATGCAATAAACGATTTCTATTTTTTCAATACGTTTAATACTCTAAAAATACGTGTATAACTTTGACACTCGGAATAATTATTAACACGTTGACTGTCACGCAAGTAATTGTATTGTTAAGTTTGTATAATATATCAAGTTACATAATCCAAAATTTTATAGACTACGATATTCGTTCATTTTAATAATTATAAATAATTTCTTCACTCTAGTCTCTGATGATTATCGTGACCACATTGAAAAAACGTGCTCCGATCTTAGGTGACCAACGCGACAGATGAGTTAAACCTAAAACAATTGGATTCATTTTCCTTTCTTCATTTCAAATACAAAAAATTCCACAATTACACAAACCCACTATCAACCATTCACGAATCACGTGTACTATTGGATTAGGTATAGAATTTTTACGACGTGGCCTGGAAAATTCCGAATTTTCCTTTTCAAATTCGACAGTTATCAACAAGAGATGAACCCTATAAAACACGCTCCCTTCTCTTATTTTTCAAAATAAAGCGTTTAATCTTTATCACGAAACGAGTTTTATTCTTCCCACGCTTTAATTTCACCCGACATCAATTTCTAATTCATCACGTACCATAAAACAGTCGTTCAACTCCATCGTGAAGCATCCTTTACTCTAACAGGTCCTCGATTAAACCTTCGTAACCCATCGACAGCCTGGCATCCCCGTATTATTCATCGCTACCTCGTTGGTCCAAAGTCTGTGCCTTGAAACTACCTGCGTGTCGAATCGGAAATCATGTCGATGGTCGAGCTGGCGCTCGTTTCACGTGGCCAGCACGTCGAAAAGACCGGGACGCGCGGAATCCGCTGGCTTTCAGTGGCATTGAACCGGGCAGGAGAGAAAGAGAGAGATAGAAAGCTGGTCGGAGGGAGAGAGACGGAGAGACACGTGGTCCCATTCATGGTTGCTATACTACTACGGTTCGAGCACGTTGGCTGGAGGTCGACTAGGAGAAGGTGGAGGTCAAAGGGAGCCAGCGGCGCAGAGGGGAGGGGAGTAAAGGGTACCACTGTAGGCGAGGGTGAAACGAAGAGTCAGTGCAGCTACCACAGGGGATGGTATAGTCCACCACTACCAACCGCGTTGCTATCCCTCGAGTTCGACGGGGTAGGTGGCGGTGCACGCGTCGCGATTCCAAGCCGCACGCTCGTCCACGGCTATAACCCACGGCTGTAAAACTTACCAGAATCCAGTTCGCTCCATCCACCCCTTTCCAGCATCGGTTCCATCCGCTTTCCAGGCCTCGGACTCGCACTGGGTCACGACCCACCTACCGATCCCGGTTCCGTTCTGCGAACACGTTCTTTTTAGCAGGGAAGGGGTGTGTAATCCTCGATGTTGCAACAGGGGTTGTGCTGGATGGATCATACGCTTTGAATAATTTTTAGTCGGATGTTAACGCTGGTTTGATTCGTTTTTGATCAAATGTTGGTTAGATAGGGGTAGGTTATGGATTGGAAGGGTTTATTAATTTTTGCTCGTTGATTGTTCGTTTAGTTAGGTATAGGGTTTATGCTTTTGTGATGTCCGTTTATATTTATGTTCATTTTGAGTGGAGGGTGGGGAGAGTTATTAACCCTTTGCGAACGAGTAACGAAAGTATCGATGCATTTATACTAAACGATTAGAAATAACAAAATGAAGGATGTTCTGTGAATTAAAGAATATATAAAATTATTTTTCGCTGTATTTCATACAGCTTTTGTTTGGAAAAATTAAGCTTCCATGTATATTATGACGTTCCTCTCTGAAGGGTTAATTATACTTGGAAGGGTTGAAATATGAATTGCTTCAGTATGTATAACGAATGTACTTTGCATTCGTTTCAGTTGAGTAACGTACTGTTCGTTTGGAGCTGTGAGATATACTAATTACGCTTAAAAAGGGGTTGAAACATAAATCACTGTGTGATATGCAGATTACGTTTCACGCTTACTTCAATTCATTAATATACTCTTCGTTTAGAGCTGAAAGAAAAATTAGTTATACTTGGAGTTTATTAATAACGATTACATAGAATTGGAGTATGAATTGAAACTGATCGTTATCGCGAGACTTGTGGAAAGGTTCACGGACCAAACATGCGTCTCACGGGTGAGAGCCGTTCGTAGATATGGCCCAACGTGAACATCGCGATTCGTTTTCGTCAACGTCTTTCCGGCTCAGTTCCGTGTTATTCTTCGGACAAAGTGGCTCGTCGTGTCCGACATCTGTCAACCATGGCACGCGCCACCGGAACTTAAACGGTAAAACAACAGGTTAATTCCGCTGCAAAGATATTCCAGTATGCACACATTTGTAACATCCTATTAACCCTTTGCACTCCACTGTCCCATCTCAGGGGTTGTTGAAGTTTATGAGTGATTAGGAATAGTAATAAAATAATCAAATAATAACTTATTCCAGCACAACTTTTTTAGAAATGTATGCTTCCCCGATGTTTTCTCTGGAAATGACAGAAGAAATGAAATCGAGATGTAGTAATATTATTAAGATATATAAAAAGAACGAGATCATCCAAATCTTCGGCGAACATTGTTCGGGGTGCAAAGGGTTATAAAATGTCTCTCCGTCAATAAAATAATACTAAAATTATTTCATTTACCGTTCACTTAAATTAATTAACGTATCTCGAGTGTACATTTATATCCTTGCGCAATTTTTCTATGATCTATTCCTACGTATTAACACATCCCTGCAAGAAACTTAGAAAAACACATTTCTTTCGATAACTGTTTCGATTCTACAAATTTTGAGAGAGAGATTCGAGCTGTACTTTTTCGGGCTTAACTTCAAGGGGTGTCACTAAAATATAAACCCCATTGACGCGGTAGCCTTCATATCGGTAGAATAATAAAATATGGAAAATTACCTACACTTCATTAACAACAAAGAATCATTCTTTGTACCGAGAAATAAAATTAAAAAAATTCTGTACATACTAGAAATAATTCAATTATAAAATTACACCGACACAATGGTCAACGAATATTGAATTTCGCCGAAACCTGCTCGTGAAATTCAATTAATAGAACCGACACACGCACACATACCCAGAAACACATCCTCGGAAATGCCGAAGACACGAAAGGGGGTGTATGCAAGGGGGTCGCATAAATACAATGAGCGTGCATAGGTGCACGCACTTAATCTCTGCTGCTTCTGCCGATCGTCTGTCTTTTTCCTACGTTTCCCAGCTCGAATGCGGGCTACACGCAGGTCAACCCTCTTTCACCTCTCTCTCTCTACCTCTCCTTGATCTCCGCTGGCCTGTCCTCTCGTGTCCGTTCCTTCCCTCGGTGTGTACTCCCTTTTGGACTCTCTCGCAGGAGGATTTTGAACGATAAATACGCCGCGCGTATAACTCAATATCGGGGCACGAAAAAGAAGGCAGCAGGCAAAAATGTTGGTGGATCGACCTCGAGGGCAGGCCGAGCGAGGCATTAAAAGGGAGAGGACATTAAGAACCACCAGAGATCTCGTGTATAAGGATCCGCTGCGCGGACGGAGATGGGAGAGAAAGAAAGGGAAAGGGAGAGAACGATAAAAGGGAGGATAGTGGGAGGATAGAGTGTGGCGAGGGAGACGGAGGCAAGGATGCTCACGTATGAGGCAGGACCTCATAACTCCTTATAATGTCCTCTTCTGCGGATGCCTAGCATACACCCCCGTTCCCGTGCGCCGTCTCGGGAACACCGTGAACACACCATTGACCCTCTTCTTCTTCTTCTTCTTCTTCTTCTTCTTCTCCACCTTCTTCGTGGTCTTCTTCTTTTCCTCGTCGTCGTTGTCGTCGTTGTCGTCGTCGTTCTCGTATTCCACGCTCAAGTGTGGGTGGTTTGTGTGTACGCGCCATAAGGCCTGGCTTGCAGCCTCCACCCCCCACTCCTCGCCTTCCTCCACCTCGTTCCTTCGCCCTCCACCTCTTCCCTCGGGAGTCTGTGTACTTTTATATGCCCTTCCATACCTTCTCCAAGGGAATAAGAGAGTTAATCTTGATATAATGGCCGCGACTGTCGCGGCCCACAAGACAATAGTCCAAGATATATCGTTAGCTTCGCCCTTTCGCATCTCGGCGCCATTATACTGGCACGCTCGATTCTCCTTCCTCTTCTTCCTTTTCTTCCACTTCTTATTTCGGCTTCACGGGGTGTTACGAGGCGCGCGCGCTAGCCACAGTCAGCCAGCCCGCTTTCCAGGCAATGATAATGCGACTCGCGACCGATCCGCCGATGCTTTCGATTATACGCCGGCTGGAATGCATATCCGGCTACCTTTCAACGGCCCTCCAACCTTTCTTGCGTTTTCGCCACCACCGATTGTCCTCCCGCGAACAGACCGGCCATCGCGTTGCTCGTGATGGAAATTCGTTGTACGATGGTGCCTCGGATCCGAACGATAGACGCCGGGTCTATCTGCCAGAACGATCTCGCGATCGGTTGCATGCGCCGCCTTGCTGAATTTCCATTGAACTTTACGCCCCGACCTTTCGCCGATGAGAAATTTCTTTGTTCCGCGTACGATCCCCGGTATTTAATTGTGCTACGTGATTGATAGATATTTGGATACCATTGTTGCATCGCTTTCTTTACCTTCGATCATCGGCGTTCTTCGTGTGCTTGCATCGCGAAACTTCCACTCGCTGTGGAATAAGTGGGTTGCAGAATCGTTCTTTTCGATGTTCGAACAGATTTTTATCCGGGATAGGCACGTGTTTTCGAGTTTCAGCTGATTTTGGGGGATTTTTCGATGGTTTTGTAAAGGTCTTCTTGGATTGGTATTTATTGTTGCGTCGGGTAAGTGGTAAATTCCTTTGAGTTTGAATAACGTGCTATTGAACATTTCCGACGAATCTCTTGTCGAGAAAGGTTTTGGAAATAGTATTCTTTAACACTAGAATTGCCGATTAATTGCATATATTACACGCAGATGAAGATAATCGTAGTGGTACGATCGTACTAATTGTAGTATACGAATAACTATAAAGAATTATGTTTCAATCTAACGATGGTAAGCACAAATTTTGTCAAAAACATTTGATATAGTCTCAGAAATTGTGAAAGAAATAAGCTATTTTGACCCCTTTGAACCTTCAGTAGTTCTAGTGCTTATATCTACTTCCGCTGTTATTATTTTATCCAAAAACCATGCCAGCAACGCTGCTTTACGTAACACCTTGAAATAATTCGAAGCTGGAACTTTCAACCCCAATTAGGAAATAAAACTAAAAATTATCGAAGATTACGAATATCACGCGCAGAAATTCTTAAATTCGCATAAAGACTGAGGAAGAGTCATTACGATAATCATTTTTTGATTATAGGACTATAGGACTATTTCAATTGTCCAGACCTTTACAAAACTCTGAACCAATATCAACCAAGTTTTAATCCCGCAAATCCAAAATTCACCCCAGAACGTAATCAAACTCTTCTCGTTCTTTTTCACAACTTTTAATAAAGAATCACTCGAAGTCCCTCGAGGCCACTACTGTGTATGTACGAATCTCTGCACGATCCTCTAGCCGAAATTCCTGGAACCGCGAAAGGACGCGGTGAGAAATCCGCGGGAAGAAGAATGAAACGTTTTTAATTCGAAAGAAAAAAGGAGCGAAGAAGCCGGAGAAAAAACGTTCTTTTCCACGCGATTATCTCGAGATCGGCGTATTAACCGCGATCCATTAACGAAGACGAAGCCGGGGGGAGAGATAAAGAAACAAGACGCGGATCCGTGATCCAGCCTGCTGGAACTCATAAAGGCCTCCGCTACTTTCTCTCCGTCTCCTCCTCGCCAGCGGACTCCCCCGCAAAATCATAATCTGATCTCGTATTAAGCATCTCCTTTCCGTCCCGACCACCCTCGCCATCCCCCTAGCCTCTCTCTCTCTCTACACCTCTCTCTTCCCCGCGTTCCCCTATTTTTATGCAGATCAGAGGCGAGAGAGCGCCCTGAGGTGGGAAGCCGCGCTATAAACGCTTTATAATCTCGGTTTCTCCAGCTCCGTACGTGCGGTTCGTTTCGAAGGGCAGCTGCCAGTGTTCTCCGGGATCCGCGTGCACACGCTCGTGACTGAAATCGATTAATCCGGGAAGAAGAAAATGAGGGGCCACGCGAGGGCCCCTCGGATCCCTCGATCCCGCGGATTGACGAACGGGATTTTTCCGCGGCGAGGAACGACGCGAGTCGGCGACGAGGAGACGGCTCGTGGGATCCAGCGAGCAGGATCCGACGCGAAGGCAGATGATGAATCGGCGTGGATCGTTGCGAGTCGACCATGCGACCGCGAGAGGAGAGAAAGGATGCTGCTCTTGGTTTCGATTTCACTGATTTTTTGGCCAGCAATCGCTGATTAATCGCCGGGTGTTTGTAATCGTTTAGCATGCGAGCGCTGGCCTCGCGGGATCTCGCATCTCGGCATGTTGATATAGCTGGCTTTATCGGTGTGCAAATTGAATGATGTGGAAAATGCCGGAGCGAGCAGTCCGGCATTTGTAATAAGGTTATTTATTCGATGCTTCGCGTTTCAGATTTTCTTTAACATTAGAATTACCGACCTATAAGGAATATCTAAATATATTTTTCACGAATGGAGATTATTGTAGCGGTACGAGGAATATACCGCTACGAACAATTGTGTTTTGATCTGAATTAAAGTTAGTAAAAATTTGGCTAAAGGCAGTTCGTATGTTCGCAGAAGTTGTAGAAATAAAATATCTGAAAAGAGTGATTTTCATCCCTTTGATAGTTCTAGTGTTAAAGATTTCTATTGGGGTTGGAGAGAAATAAAAGGTCTCGACAGGGAAAATGAAATAAAAGGTAGAGAAATAAAGTAGCAATTTTTTAGATTCCTTTGTTTCTGATATTACGTAGATTAGAATAGAAATTTCCTATTTTTTATTAACATATAAGATGTTATTTCTTTACCCCGTTTGCTATCTCAATATTTGTATCTCAGAAGATGAATAATATGTAAAAATTCGCGAATTGTTACTTTGTCTTTCTACGTTTTAACTATGAACTGTATAAACATCATTTTTGTATATTTTCTGTAGCTTCCGTTTAAAATTACTCAAATATTTTTGTATTGTCAGAGGATTTTAACTAATGTCTGTATTATTAATAACTTTGCGATATTAATTATACGAATCTTCATTAAATTCTTAAGTGACATGTAAATTCTAATTTCGTAAGTATAATTGTTCAAATCGTATTTAATATTATATATCATTAAAAAATGTAGTTACTTACGCGTTACTATATTGATAAAAATTAGAATCAGAACAATTCTCTGACTCATTCTATGTATTCGAAATAATCCTGAATTTAATTTAAAAGCAATGAAAATTGCTGAAAGTATAGAAACTCGATTATTATATTATTCTGTACTAATATCGTATATTATATAATTAGATCATTTAAAAGTTTAGCTATTAAGGACTTATCGTATAAATAATAATTTTGAATCGAAACACTTTTGTGATTCATTCTAGGTATTCAAGAATCCGAATAACGTTGAATTTAATTAAAAAACGATTAAAATTCCTAAAAATAGAGAAACTCTATTATTACATTATATAATTAGATCGTTTAAAAGTTTATTTAATTATACCTTATTGCATCGATAAAAATTTTAATCAAAACATTTCTGTGACTCATTCTAAGTATCCAAGAATCCCAACAACGTCGAATTCGATTTAAAAACGCTGAAAATTCCTAGAAATAGAGAAACTTGCCGAATAAGAAAATCCGTTATGCTAAAAAAAGATTGTAGTTTTGGACGTTAAAGTATTTCCACGTGCGGCCAGGAAACGGGACAAACGGCATACTGGAGTCCTTTCATGTTTCATGCCACATTTCCATTACGGCTCCACCTAATAAAAATCGTTTGACTCGCGTGTGTCTTGGGCGAGCATTGTTGGCGGCCCAAGGCGTCGAAACGGAAGAACGATGTCCGTTGGCGACATTCATGGGATCGCATTAAACGCATTCGAACGTTACTTAACAATGAATTAACCACCCCTGGGTCCGTTGGTCGGAGGGGCAATGGACAGGACATGCGAGGATTTGGCTGTTCCTTCTTTCGTACAATGGCTTCCGGGCTCGTGACATCACTTCCCGAGGGGAGAAATTATCCATGAAATATTGAGGGACCTTGCGAGCATTAACCCTCGCTTCAATTGCGCCGCGAGTACCGCGTAACCGGCACTTATGACGTTTAAGTCGAACGTACAGGTGGGCCAACGTAATTCCATGCTACGAGTTTTCGTGTTGCGTCTGCGAGGGTGAATCGTTGGAATTTCTCCAGTTACTCGCGTTATACTCGAGAATTTCGCCATTCCACTCGCCTCAAGAAACACGGGTTACTGTAATTTTCTAACAATTTTTCAGCGACTTCGATTTTCTAAGAATCGAATATACTTTTCATTATCTTGGAACAATAATGGAAATAAAAGTCAGCAATCGACTCTTTGCAGATTTAATCCTTTGAACTCTTATGTTCGAGTGTGATCAGTCAATTGTTTTATTAAGAGATATCAAACTCTTGAAAATTACAAAATATAACAATAGTGTAAATAAAATTGATATTTAATTGAATTTGTTTCTTACCTGTTTTGTAATTGAAATAAATTTTAAATAAAACACTTAAAAGGGTTGGAAACTGCTGGTAACAAAATTAAAATATAGTTCGAAGTGCGAAGGATTAATAATAATTATGCTGAAATGCGAAACAAAAACAAGTGGAAAATTCGATACAATGACGAGACAAACCTCGAAGAGTATTTTGACGTCAATATTTAATTAATAAATAGATACATATGTTATGGTAAATATGATTAATTCGGTAATTATGTATTATTGCCGATTATTATATATCATCACCACTAAGTTCTCTAAATATGTTGAAAAATTATCTCTTTCTATAGTTAGAGATATCAGCGATGCATTTGCAAGGGACAATGCATGTTTAATAAATGCAAATGTAAAAAGTCTGGCAAACTTTGTAATTGTAAATGTTATAACAGTCTAATATGTCTAAATCAGTAAACATAAAATATTTAATCATTTCTGGTAGTAGTAATAAACGTTATTTGGGAAAATGTTTTGTTCTCCAGAATATGAAATTATAAAAACTCATCGGTTAATTTGATAAATATTCAAGAATTCATCGCATTTAGCAAACTTAGCGGTGATTATATATAATCACCGGATTAATTACACTTACTGTAACATATACACGTTTAGAATCTCAAACAAAAGGTTAATTTTCTATCGACGCTTCTAAAATCTCTTCTCCATTTTCACAACGATTAAGAAACAAAAGCGTCAGTAAGAATACTATATTCAAGAATTCACGTGGTATAAATAGTGTGAAATCCCGTAACGATAAGTAAGAAGCAGCATATATTTATACATGATATCACAACAATGATAGTACGTATAACCGGTAAAAAGTGATTCTACGTGAAAAAAATAAATCGAGAAAAGAGAATAAAATTCTTTCATTCGAAACTTCTTTATCAAGAAAATCGACTTTTAGTATTCATCTAGTACGCGTGCACTTAGCTATAAGTAATAGCTAAATAAACCATCGATACATCGAATGGACGATTCCACGTAACAAAACAAATCGAAAATAAAAAATAAAATTTTGCCACTCGAAGCTTCGTCGTGAAGAAAATCGACTTCTAATTTTGATCTCTAAACGAATGCGATTCAATCGTGATTTTCGATTCTGGAACTAGACCGCGTGACCCTAGGAATTTACTATAAAATCGAGGACTCTAGCCTAAAGGAAAATCCAGGAAAGTGTTTCCAGATGTGCAGTATAGAGTCCAAGCCTGTATCGCGGCGTTGATTCCGGCAAAAAAGAAAACAGCAAGAGTCACGTGTAAGAGGATGGAAGGAGCGGTTAGTGTACGAAATCCGGACCTCGAGGTGACTCTTCGACAATGCTTTATTGACTGACTGTTGCAGACTGTCCGTTGGCCATTTTATTTCCGCGAACGCGACAGGTCACCCCCGTTTTTCTGCGCTGACACCGGCCTTCGCCTTGTCGCTGCTGGGCCAGTTCGTTACCCTCGCTTATGTACAATGCCATACTCTATCTAGGGGACCATACTCTATCCGTACAATCCGATTTCGATGAGATTCATACGAGAGATATTTCGCAAAAAAAGTATTTTACGCGTATTTTATTTTTGTCTATTCTCGTACGCGTTGAAAGTTTGGAATCAGTTCCGAAAGATAGGGGTTGAAAATGTGTTTTTTCGAATATATCGAGAAGTAAATAGCATAGTAGGGGTTGACAGGTGGTAGTAATTTATTAACCCTTTGCACTCGACGATTTTTTAGATACAGAAGAGTAGAAGAAATTTACAGATTTTCTGGTATAAAACTGACATTATTTTTTTGAACGGTAAGTAAAGAATCGTATAATAATTAACACGTGGAATTATTTGATTTCGATATTTCGCATATTAATTAATACGGGTCTTCGAAGTTTCATGGTGATTGACAGTTGCCACTCGAGTGCAAAGGGTTATTAAATTATAGGAACGTGTGAGTGATGAATCTATCTTCATAATTCAGACCTCAACTCAGTGACAACTCAATGTCTACAACTCTTTATAACGCATTTCCTGTTGCGAACTGTGCTTCAACTAACTCTTTTCCAACTAACCTTTCTCGACTACAATTAACTGTCTATGACGTACTCTTCTTTCATTTCTTTCCTACTATACACACTTTCCGATGTTTCCCTAACATGATCATGTTTAGTGACGCATCGTCCAGGGTTTTTCCGATTCACTTGGGCTTTGCACCTTTGTAGGCTACGTGTACGTGGTAGAAAATATGCGATACTACGATGGAATGAAATTCTTCGTGTAAAAATAATTACGAACGGTTAATCGGTTTATAACGGTTATTCATTTTGATACAATTGAATATTCGTGAGATATGAATCAAAATAGAGGATACGTTTTTTTTTAATTTCTTATTTCTTTGCTATAAATAATAATTACACGAATAATTTTCAGTAATTCTGACTCGTATTCTACGTGTATAGTAAACTTTCTCAATACATCCATGTTAGTTACATCCATGTAACTTAAAACAGGTATTTATTGAAATTTTGATAATAAATTATAACACTGGTGT
>NIJG01000054.1:753858-764488 GCA_002201625.1 Euglossa dilemma | reverse complement strand
TTCCTTATAATATTACATATAAATATGAAAGATATTTGTAATTAATCTTTTGGAAAATTTGAAATATTTTGAGATATTCGATTCTTCAATATTTAACTTTGCATAATATTGATTTATAATTATTTAGAATTGGGTATATATTAGATAGAATGAGGAATAGTAGAATTGCCATGTTTAGATCAAGGTTCAAAGTGCATATGGTTCGCTAAAATAGTAATTGGATTATTTTCCACAAACGATCATATTTTCTCGCTAACCGACTTCTCGACGCTCCCTTCAGTTCTATTAGACTTAATTTCTCTTAGCATCGAGATCACGAAGCGGACTGATAGATTTAAGAGCTGCGTGAAAGTCATGAGACGACGAGCCCACTACCTTCAAACGTTCTATTAAAATTACAGAGGAAATTAGACCCAAAGTTGAGAGATATTAATCGGAAAATAAAGAAAATAGCGTTAATTGATACTTAGAACTTCCGATAACATATTCGTAACTCCCGCCTTCTCGCTCTTAAGACCCTAAATGCTTATTTCTCGGCAATTAACTCGTAAAGCAAATCGTAACGCGTTGGCTAAAAACGCGACTCTCTATCATCATTAACGAGTGGATGGTTTTTCTATGGATTCATCGCATACCACGAAAAAACACAGCTAGCAGACCTATCGGATCAGTCTACCTCACAATTACTATGAAACCTTCGAACGTCGTAGTTAACCTTTTAATCGCTTTATGCCTCCTTTCAACTCGGTCATTAAAATTCGGATTAGAACTAAACTGTGCTGTAAACGCAAGTTACCTGTTACGAAACAATACCATGATTAATACGTATCGTGTAAAGCTAGAAGGATGTTCCTTGGAAAAAAGATGCAGTTCTGATTGTTCGTAGTATAATTGCTTGATTTTTCGTGACATTATGCGGGTTTTGTCACATCTACGAATAGAATAGTATGGATGCACGAAGAAAGGGGACTGGATATATCGAGATCAGATGGTACAGATGGGCTATAAAGTAGACATGGAGTCAGTGTTAACTGTTCGACATAAGAGAGGTGACGTAATCTACTACTAAGTTAGACTATGCTGCCAAGAATCTAAAAATGTAGGTTTCATTAGCATTAAAGATGGAGTCTGTCAAAACGATCAATTCCTCTGCCATTTCGAGTACCATTTTATCAACTTGCATGTGATCCAAATTTCTGTTCGTTTTATCATATATTGTCGATCCCATAAATTTTTCAAACTAATTTTACGTAGTGGTCTTCTGATATTAATTAACCATTAACACTAAATTTACTGTTTCCTGACGAGTGACCATTTTTTTTTNTTTCTCGTACTCTAATTAAGTATATATTGCGAGGTTATAAAATTTTGAAGATTCGGGTAAAGATATGTAGTCAACGTGTTAATTAAGTCGTAATAGAGAATCATTTCATAAAACGTTTCGCTGTAGCACATTTTCTTATAAATGTCTACTCTGCGATGCTTAAATTTAGCTTCCTTCCGAAAGTGGTTTGTACATTCAGTGTACATATATCATCTACGCTAAAATAGAAAAAGAACGTGAAAATATCACGCGTTAAAAATAAAAGTCCAATAAATTTCGTTCGTCGGAAACACATTTCTCTATCAAAAAGTATTTTACTTCTGCTTCAAACGTTAAATTTCACACAATCATAAATTACAATAAAACCTGCTTCTCTTTATTACCTTCAATATAATTATACCTCCAATATAATAAATTTTTCCTAACGTTATTATCTCGAATGAGAGACATTCTTTAATAGGACGTTGCAAATATATTTCTCAGATAATTACGTTAGGACAAATTCGTTATTGTTAAAACATAACAACGCGAAATCCAATAAAGACTAATAGGCATTTATTCGCATAATACCTTACTTATCATGCAGGACTAAATTCCGATATAGGGTAGCCAAAGAAGGACCGAATAATATAAAACAAAAATATCTTTTACAGACAGGTATTTTAATAAATTTTTTCTACGCTCATTCATTTCAATCCCAAAGGAATTAACCCTTTGAGGATGAATGTCATAATATACATAGAAGTTTTTTAATTTTTCAGAATAAAAAAAACATGAAATATAGCGAAAAATAATTTTACCATTGTCATCCATGTCATACATACCTTTTAATTCGAAAAATTTCCCTCGATTCGTTATTTTTAGTCATTTCTCGCCCACAAAAGGGTTAACGTGTGAAAACGAACAAGTTACGTCTTCCTCGAACTCTTCAGTTCCTTCTTCGTATAATATAAAACGAAATTACCGATTAAGAGTTCGCTCGCATCCTGTACAGAGCTCGGAAACGCACAATCCTGCGAATTCCGAAACACGACGCGCACAACCACCCCGTTGGCTTGTCCCATAAACAAACCATAACTCCGGCCGCGCCTCGTTTTTTCCGGAGAAAAATCGGACACGCCGGCAGGAAGAACCGGTAGAACGTTATCCATCGAGCTTAATCGATGGGAATCGCAACAGAGTTGCAATACGGAAGGGAAACTAGCGGCGCAGCGGCCTCTGGACATGTTAACAACGACGGGGCCGGCAATTATCTCGAAGTTGAACGCCGCGGCGCGAGGTGGTGCAGCATTAAATACTTTAATTAGACATTTCGCCGGGCTCGATTTCCACCAGTCGACGGTGTTCCCTGGTCATCCATTAGTATGGAATTCCGCGACGAGCGGCCTACGAGGCGTCGTTTTTCGAAATTACGCATCCGGTCACGCTATCCTCGCTCTGAATCGTTGAACATTATCCAACGCGTGTCCGCGTTGCGTCAATGACTTTATCGCTCGGTTAAGGATCCTCGTAATTACGTAAGAAACTGCACGCGACTTAATTAATAAGCCGAGAGGCGGGCAAATAACGCGCGGAGGGAAGCTGCCAGGCTCTGGGCGCGTTTTAATCGCGCCACTCGGAACGCCCGTGATCCGCGCGCCTTGCGCGGACGCAACGAATTATGTAAGCAGCTTGCGTTCCTTTAAAGATTTATGACTGAATGGAAGGATCAGCGTGAATTATTAGCCTCGGATACAAAGAAGATTGTGCTGCGCGCCGCGATCGGAGCGTCGCGGGGAATGCCAAGGTGTGGGTAAATTTGTTACTCTTGACTGATGCTTCCTTTCCATCCGATGCTTTTTCGCGAAATGTCGGAAATCTTGAGTTTCTTCGGATTGCGGTCTTGGGAGTTGGCTGAAGTTGAGTTTGGATAGGATTTTTTGGTGTAATGGGGATATTTTTTGAATATATGGGAGACGATTCTCTCTTCGTACCTTTGGAATTGTCATGCTTCCTTTCCAGCCGATGCTTTTTTGCGAAATGTCGGAAATCTTGTGTTTCTTCGGATTGCGGTCTTGGGAGTTGGCTGAAGTTGAGTTTGGATAGGATTTTTTGGTGTAATGGGGATATTTTTTGAATATATGGGAAACGATTCTCTCTTCGTACCTTTGGAATTGTCATGCTTCCTTTCCAACCGATGCTTTTTTGCGAAATGTCGGAAATCTTGAGTTTCTTCGGATTGCGGTCTTGGGAGTTGGCTGAAGTTGAGTTTGAATAGGATTTTTTGGTGTAACGGGGATATTTTTTGTGTATGTGGGAGTCGATTCCCTCTTCGTACCTTTGGAATTGTCATGCTTCCTTTCCAGCCGATGCTTTTTTGCGAAATGTAGAAAATTTTGCGTTTCTTGGGATTGCGGTCCTGGGAGTTGAATAAAATTTTTTGGTGTAACTGGGATATTTTTTGAGAATGTGGGAGGCGATTGTTTCTTCGTACCTTTGGAATTGTGATGCTTCCTTTTCAACCGATGGTTTTTCGCAAAATGTCGGAAATCTTGAGTTTCTTGGGATTGCGGTTCTGGGAGTTGAGTGGAATTTTTTGGTGTAACGGGGATATTTTTTGAGTATGTCGGAGACGTTTGATTCCTCGTACCTTTGGAATTGCAATGCTTTCTTTCCATCCTATGGGTTTTCGCGAATTGTCGGAAATCCTGAGTTCCTTGTGATCGTGGTTCTGGGAGTTGGTTGGAGCTGGGTTTGGATAGAATTTTTTGGTATAACGGGGATATTTTTTGAGTACGTGGGAGACGATTGTCTCTTCGTATCTTTGGAATTGTGTTATTTCCTTTTCAACCGATGGATTTTCGTGAAATGTCGGAAATCTTGACTTTCTTGGGATTGCGGCCTTGGGAGTTGAATAAAATTGTTTGGTGTAACTGGGATATTTTTTGAGAATGTGGGAGGCGATTCTCTCTTCGTACTTTTGGAACCGTGATGCTTCCTTTCCACCCGATGGTTTTTCGTGAAATGTCGGAATTCTTGAGTTTCTTGGGATTGACTACAAATTGGAATAGATTACAAAGAAAAACAATTGAAAGGCTTTTGTTGTAGTGTTGCCAAAAATAATATAAAATGTCTAAAACGAGTCATTTTGACTCTCTCTCTCTCTTCTAGTGTTAACACCAGAACTACCACGGGGAACTCGTTCCAAACATATTATTTTCGCCATTGCTGAAAATATGCAGTTAAAACTGCATAATATCGATATTGTACTAAAATAGTGTCACGATTACTTATGCTCTTTTATTTTCATTATATCATATTAACCTTTTGCACTCGACGACATTTGGGTTACAGAATTCACAGATTTTCTTCTATAAAACTGAGGTTATCTTTTCAAATGGTAAATAAAGAATTGTATAATAATTAATACGTAAAATTATCTGATCTCGAATATTGTTATATTATTTTAAATTTGATATATTAATTAATATGAGTCTTCAAAATTTTATGGTGACTGATAGTCTCCTCTCGAGAGCAAAGGGTTAATTAACACCAATAATACAACACGGTTGTATTTAAGTATACATTACAGACCGGTAGATCTGATAATGTTAATAAACATAATCTCTACAATACCTATGCGTGTGTTCCATCGCGAACCCTCAGAGAATTGTCTGCTATCATCCACCTAAAGAAGCAAGAACCGAAACGGCGAGGCAAAGCAAGCATCGTTCTGGGATCGCGTTAGGGATGAAACCATTAGGCATGGTTTCGCAGTGGACCAAGGGCCCGCAGGACATCGTGACTGCCTCTTGGAGTGCACTTGGTCGACGGATCCGGCGAGCAAGATTTAAAGGGTCCGCGTAAACAAACGGGCCGGCGTGCTAACCGAAAGCTGCAACACTTTTTCACCCTGGCCTCTCGTTTCCACTCGACACGCGTGTCTCTTTTTCGCTCTTGCACCGTCGGCTAAGTGCCATTATGCTGGCACAGGCTACACCCTGTACGCGCACGTAATAAAGCAACGAGGGAGAGGTGGGACGAGCGAGAGACAAAGAGAAAGAGAGCGAGCCCCGAGCCCGCGGTGGGCAGACTTCGGCATTGTGATGCAAATGTGTCTAATCGGCCGAGCCAGCCGACCATATGTCCGTTTGTGCGCAACGAGCGTCAACGTCGCGTTGCACCGAGATGAACATGCTAAACCTAACCATTAACCATTATTGCGTACTAATGACGATCGCGGGCACGCTTAGTTAAACATATGACGAAGCGTCAAGGCTGCCTCCTCGACAGCGCCGATGCCTCGCTCTCAGCCACTTCGATCACGCTTCACCGCTGACCTTTGTTACCGATATTTCACAAGCTCTGCCATCGAATCTATTCCAGGTTTCATTATCGGTAGTTTGATATCCGAGTTTTCGGCGAGTCGGACTCGGGGTCGATTTGCAGGTTTTTCGAAAAGTTTAACCCCTTAACCTACGGTTTAGATTCGAAGATGTTGGGCCGAAATCATATACAAGCTCGCGCAGCGTTCGAGTCATTCGCACGACTTGTGTAACACGCTGATCGGGCCAATGATAAACATGACGGGCATCGCCCGTGGTTTTGTAATAAACAAGCTGTAATTGGATATCAAATATTCCACGTAATATTCACTTCTGGCCCGACCATTGTACGCGGGCTATGCCCGTAATATTTACGTTTAGCCCGATCACCGTACGCGGGCTATGTCCGTCATTGTAGGTTAAGGGGTTAAGTGTCTTCGGGATGATTTTTTGCGGGTACGAAGTATAGAAGTGATTGGAGTTCTTGGGTATTGCTTTATGGTGATGTGGGATAACCATGGTGAACCTATAAAATTATTTTTATACCATAAAAGAGAGAACAAATAATCAAAAATGTTAATCGAATCCTGGGTTGGACTTGCAGATTTCTGAGAAGTTTATGTGTCTTTGAAATGACTTTTTGTGGGTACAAAGTATAGAAATGATTTGAGTCCTTGGGTATTTCTTTTTGTTGGAGAACAAGGTGTAGAATAACGGTGGCGAATCTATAAATTTACTTTTTATAGCATAAAAGAGAGAAATAACAATCAAAAATGTTAATCAAACTCGGGGTTCGATTTGCAGCTTTTGAGAGGTTTAGGTGTCTTCGGGATTATTTTTTGCGGGTTCGAAGTATAGAAATGATTTGGGTTTTTGGGTATTGCTTTTTGTTGGTGTAGGATAACAATGGCGAACCTATAAACTTATCTTTATAGCATAAAAGACAGAACAAATAATCATAAATGCTAATCGAACTCGAGGTTTCATTTGCAGGTTTTCGAGAAGTTTAGGTGACCTCGAGATGTTTTTTGCGGATGCAATGTGTAGAAATGATTGGAATTCTAGGGTATTGCTTTTTGTTGGAGAACAAGGTGTAGTATAACTGCGGCGAATTTATAAATTTGTTTTTTATACCATAAAAGAGAGAACAGACAATCGAAAATGTTAGAAAAATGCAAAAAGTGATTCTCGAGATAATACTAAAGAAAATAATGAACAAAATTTGACCCACTTCGCAGAAAGCTTCGTCGTCACTGATGTAGGAAGATAGGTAGAATTATTTTAAATATATGCAAGCTATTTCTTCTATTTACGACATGCCTTCTATGCGAGTTGGATGTCGATTGAAATATCATTGACAGACTCATCAACTGATATTCTATGGTATTGGCTCAGGATGCTGCTGTCACCTTTCCACATTTTTTAACTGAATTGTTAAGTGCTTTGATGTAAGGGTTCTTGGGTATTTGATGAGTTTGGATTGTGTTCTAACTTAGTTTGGGATTGATTCTGAAATTTTTGCGAAGGTTTGGGTGTCTTGAGGATATTGCGTTTCAATTGTTACATGTAATTTTGTTACAGATAAAATTTTAGTGTATTCCTTTTGCGTTGACTGATTGGGTATTTTGATGCAAGTCTACTCGGGTGTATTTTTATTGCTTTTAATTTGGTTTAAAATTAGTTCTGAAATTTTTGCGAAGGCTAGGTTTGGAATTGGGTGTCTTGATGATATTACGTTTCAATTGTTACATGTGATATCGCTGTACATGGAATTCTTGTGTTTGGTAACTTTGAATTGGATTTTAAACGTAACTTAGGGTTGACTCTGAAATTTTGGTGAAGATTTACGTATCATAATCATGAAAAATTCTAGATGGTATATGTGATATTGCCCATAAAAGGTATTTTGATTTATTTATATTCAAGTATTTAGGCATTTAAATATTCGTGTGAGTTATTTTGTCGAGGTACTTCAAAATATTTTCTAACGCTGCTTGCCTAGTTTAATCTTCATAAATATATTTCGAATAGAAGTAAAGAATAGAAAATAATAGCCTTTCTATGACTTATATAATAAATTCGTCCCTGAAAACCTTATGCTGTAGGGAACGAATATAAGTCGGGGATGAGAGTATTAGAAGTATGATTTGTTAGTTCAGGAGGTCTCTAATTCTGATTTATTGTTGGTGCTTTATCCGTATCTTTGAAGAATGTATACACCGTAAGATTTTTAAAAAGCTGATCTCTTAAAATCATCGAGTTATACTTCGTAAATGCTTCCACTCAAATATCGTTATAATTTCAAATCTATACAAAAGTTGGACAGGAACGTAAAATATTATTATACGATATTAAAATCGAAATGCATCGATAACTGTCAACGTATCAAAAGTCGTCTTTTGTTCTGAAGCATTAACAACAAATGGTTTAAGAATCAGATACATATATAATGTCACTACATAAATGGAATTATTTATAATTGAAATATACTATATCAAAACACGCTATTAATTCCATAATTTATTCCAAAATACGTAACATTAGATATACCAACTAAATAATATCGTTTTCATATTTTTAATCGCATTTCAAAATGCGGTATTATTTATTTAATTATCTAACATATTATATTAATAGGCTTCTTCTTCAATGTAAATATTATACTAACATTGGAACTATCAGCCTGTAGTGTATACCTAAATGCAATGCACGCAATTGGTATTAATTAATATGATATAACGGAAGAGCATACGTAATCGCGAGCTTATTCTTATATTTTCAAAATAAAACGTCCGAAACAAGTCATTTTGATCATCAATACAAACATAAGAAGAAACAAAAAGAGAAAGAAACTATTAAATTACATTCCTAAACTTACATTCAAACCTGTCCTGAATCATATAACTCCAAAAATTGTGAATGAATGAAACAATAATGTAAAATCATAAAATCGATCTACGAAGTTCACAATCATAATTATTCCACACTGTATTTCCCTATCTCTCTAACACTCTTTGTCTCTCACAAACAATATGTCCTCCATCTCTCTCTCTCTCTTCTATCTACATACTCTCTCTCTTTCCTCGCCATATCAATCACCGAACATTCCATCCCCAAGATTGTCCTCTTGCGCACGAAACAAACATCCGAACGGCGCGTATCAACGCTCGTCACTCGAGCATCGGCGCTCATACCTCGCCATCTCTCACCCATGAAACCGACTGGAGAGAAAAAAGGATTCCCTCGCCTCGTGATAAATGATAAATCATCCCATAGACGCGCGATAATCGGAATGAAACTCGGACAAGAAATCGCGTTCCTGAGATCGCGCGAACTCAACGTCCTCCGCGGGTGGGAGACCGAGTCGAAGAAGAAGAAGAAGAGGAAGAAGAAGGAGCAGAAGAAGCTGTGGAAGAGCGACAAGAAGAGGAACGGCAGAAGAAGAATCGCGGAAAAACGCGGCGGCCGTGGTGAAAAAACGGAAGTAGCAGAGGACGCGTGTAATCTAATTTCTGTCGCGTTTGCACGCGAGCCTTGGTCTTCGTTTCCAAAGCGTACTCTCTACTCCGTCACTCGCGCCGCGTCATTTCCTGCGCGCGTTGCGCCTCGCGGGGCCCAATATTACCGATTCATTACGCGACTGTCCCAGCCCGCTGTTTAGCTTTTTACGAGCGTGGCCGGTTGGCGTGGACAAACGACGCTTGGAAAAAAAGCCCGGCGATCGGCCGATGGAGCCGGCCAGCGCCGATTTCCGCTCGCGCTAACGGTCCGCGGACAGCAGTTGGTACGCGAGCGAGCTTCACGGGCATTACTGTGCCTCGACGTATATTTAGGCCCGATTATTTATGATTACGATTATTCCGGACGGCTTTCGAGCGCTTTATTGAATGTTTAGCATGTGCTGGCCACGCTAATTCTGAACTGAACGTTTATAGCATGAGGGTATCTCCTCCTACGTGCTCTCCTTAGACGAGCGAAAGCTCTGTCGCTAATTCGCCCCGTTCGATCAAATTACTTGCTCGCCCTTCCATCTTTCCTCTCCTTCCTATTTTTACTCTTCTTTCCTTTTTCTCCATTTCCACCCGTTTCGCGTGCCTTTCTTTCCCTTCCTTTCCAGTTTCTTTTCCTTTTTTTCTTTTTTTGGAGCGAGTGAGCCTTCTTAACCTGTTGACCTTTGACTCTGGGCTTGCAGATTCGTTGGATCTGGTTTTTATGGGTTTGTTTGATGGGTGAGGGATAGTGAGTTTCAAAACGTGTGGGTGGGATTGGTGATTGGCAGGTTGAATTTGGAGAGAGTGTGAGGGATAGTGAGGAGATTGAGAGATGTTTGAATGATAGGTATTGATATGTTTTATGAGAGACAGCAATGTATATTTGTTGGATTGAACACGATTTGACGTGGAAGATTGGGAATTTGTAAGTTTTTAACGTTAGGAGTGTCGATCTGAAATATATAATTTATTATAGTTTACTTAGATAGTAATAATTAAAGACACTTCTGCTTTTGTTTGTACAGATGTGAACATTAATTTTGTCGAATGCGAATATACAGTTTTAGCAAGTATAAGAAAGAAATATGCACACATAGTGAAAATCACATATATAAAAATGTCATGTAAATATTGATTTATAAGAAAATAGGAAATTCGTTTTAGAAAACGTAAATTATAGGAAATGTACTTCAAAGCATAGAAGTATATTCGTTGGAGTATACGTAATACATATGTAATAAATAAAATATAGTGCTAAAGAAACGTGTAACTAAAGAAACTAAATTGACATTTATAAAGTTAGTCAACTAAAGTGGAATAGAAGAATATTTTACAAAACTTTGCTATTTTTATCACTGAAAGAATTCACATAAATTCAAAGTCACAAAAATTGATTGCATCTCAAAATATTGAAATATCCAAGTGAAAAAATTAATATAAATATTCTTCCTGAATAAAATCAGTGTTCGACTTGAATCAACAAATGAAATGAAAAAGATTTATATTCAAAT
>NIJG01000054.1:665745-728539 GCA_002201625.1 Euglossa dilemma | reverse complement strand
CTGGCGAGAGATGGCAGCCGACGATGGCCGAATTCGATTTACCGGTGGCCATCTTGTACTCCGGGGATTCGGCCAATAGGTGTCTCGACTTTTTCATTTTTCTCCTTTTTTTTTTTCTTGTTTATATCGGTGATTTTTTAAATGTAATAAATACCGGGTTATCCTTTTTGGATGATAGACGTGTACAGCAAGATGTTATTTTGATAGAATTTTATCGTGAGTTTTTAATAGTTGGAAAATGTGCAAAGATTGTCATAATTTGTAAAATTTGCTGTTTTTTCTTTGGACGATATTAATTTCGATATTCGTTCAGATATAAACTTATTATTATACAGACTGTCCACGAAAATTGTGTACAAGCGGTACCAGATGATTTCTCGTAAGGAGGTATGGAGAAAATTGAGAAAACTGAATGAAAACGAATCTCCAAATTCGATTTTCTTGAAAAACTAAGCCCTGTTCAAAGAGATGTTCAATATTTTCTTCATACTTATTTATGAGGGACCACTTGATGCTCGATGGCACATATCTTTCGGGGCCACTCTATATATACCTATTTATCTTCGCCCTACCATTACATTTATTATCTTTTGTGTATAATATATTTAGCTAGCTATTCTAGATCCGTAGATCCTCTCGGTAATGTTCATTCTCAACGATACCTTTTCGATTTGATAAAATCTGTAGTTTGTATTACACATTTCTTATTACACTCATAACCAGGTGTTGTCATTTAACTTAAAATAGACAATAAATATTCATAACAATTGAAAGACAAATGACGAATAGCGATCACCTAAAACGAAAGAAAGCCAAATATATTTTATCTAAACTAACAATAAAAACAAAGATAAAATCGTGAATATGAAATTCTAATTAATATACTCTATGTTGTAATCTTTCCTCTTTGATATCCTACTCACAATTTTGTTCCATAATGTGAACTATCATAACGATTTTAAACGTAAGATTACAATAAACATTCCAGACTCTGCTAATCCAAGACCAAATCCACGAAAAGTACAATCAAAATTGTAAAATTACAATAAAAATTCTAGGGACAATATTCACTCAGCTCTGCGAATCCAAAACTAAATCCACCAAACAGTCCAGGAACAATATTCAAGTAACTCTGTTAATCCAAAACCAAATCCACGAAAAACATAATCGGGATCGTAAAATTACAATAAACACTCTAGGGACAATATTCACTCAGCTCTGCGAATCCAAAACTAAATCAACCAAACATTCCAGGAACAATATTCAAGTAACTCTGCTAATCCAAAACCAAATCCACGATAAGCACAATCGAAATTGTAAAATTACAATAAACACTCTAGGAACAATATTCATTCAGCGCTACCAATCCAAAACTAAATCCACAGAACATGGTCGAAATGAAAATTTTAACTCTGTATTCGAATTTGTCGAAATGATAATTGTAATATTATGAACGAGATTGTGCGTCTAAATCATTAGACACCTCTGTTCGCACGATCGAAATTTCACGAACACAGCCTAGAGAAAAGTATAAATAAAGCGTGGAAACGAACACGCTACACCTGTATACGAATCCGTGATCGAAGAACGGAACGAGCAAGCGGCGTCCATTCAGAGCGATTTTTCCCCGTAAATTTCGAACTTGTTGGCAACAAGTGTTTCCCTGCGTGTTACACGATTGCACGGCTTAAGTTTCAGCCGCGGACGTACCAAATTTCCGCAACACCTGTTGCGAAACATTTCGAATTTGCCAGCCAGAGCGAACTTTCCTGCGTCTGCCCGCCCCCGGCAGCCGCCCGACGCCGCGCGCCGTCGCTCGGCTTAATTTCAGCGATTATTATTATTATTCCCTTTCGGCATCGTTCGTGGCTGGTCGCCTCTATTTTTAAATATTATTGCCACCACCCGCCACCGTCTCTCCCGCGCTTCTTCTTCTTCTTCTCGGATTCCAGCTCGGCTCTATCCTCTGCCCCGCATTATTCACCGGTCATTTATTTTTTACCGGCGTTAATCGCCGTTACACGCCTCGCGCCGCGACGCCCCCGACACGGGCCGGCGACTTTTTATTGAACCATATTTATGCACCTATAAATTTCCACGTTGCCCACGTTCCGCGCGCCAGCGTCGCGGACTCCTCCGGAAACCACGCGTCGCGACGTTCGATTTCCATTGGTCGTTGCCACTCCGTTTCGCCTCGTCTCCTTTCCTTTCTTTTCTCCTTTCGCCGCGTGGGTGGTCCCGGTTTTTTTTCGGCTCACTCCGCTCCCAGATTTTCGATTTCGCCGCGGGTTCCGGGTTTGGGAAATTTCGAGGGGTGCGAGGACCATTCGCGTGGGACAAATGTCTGTTGTTCTCCTGATCGAACTCGGAGACCGGTTTTTCGAGCAACGGTTGCTTCGGAAATTCGTAAATGTGTTCGGTATGGACAATGACGCGTGGGTGTATGGAAACTCGGGCGAGTTTTGAATTTAAAGCGGTCGTTGTAAATTCGTTATCGGGTACGCGAGGAAGTCGCAGCGATTTAAATAAGCTCGGTGTGTTGATTCCCGCGCGCGGGTGTTCTACTAATTTGCCTTTTCGAACCAGGTGATTGTGCGAGAGGTGTTAATCTTGGTGTTAATGAAATTTTTTGAACGTTTATTGCAGCTACTAACGCACGGTCAATAGCAATTCTGGAGAATATAGATCATGTTTGCTTTTTGGAGTTAATTTCTTTGTAATTAGAAATACGCGGGGCTCGATAATCCTAGGATGTGTTAATTGAAGATAAAAAGAAGATTAAAACTCATTTCTGCCAATGATTAATGCTAATATTTTCTTCTTGCTACGAATATCGATAATACGCGGGGCTCGTTAATCCTAGGATGTGTTAATTGAAGATAAAAAGAAGATTAAAATTCATTTCTGCCAATGATTAATGCTAATATTTTCTTCTTGCTACGAATATCGATATTTCTGATCGTAGAAGCAAATAAGGTATCTTAAAATTCATACAAAGACAAAGGTTTTTAATTAAAAATTGTAAACTACAATTTTTTTTCCTTTCGTATAGCGCTCCATTTTTAATAACCCTAAATTATCAACTGTTACTGTTTGTTTTTCGTTGGCAACACTTGAAAGAGAATTACTGTAATATTTGCCACGTTCTGGATCTCTAAACATTAGCTCCTGCGAATTCTTAGATCTTTTTTTGACTATTAATATTCTCGTTACTTGTGATCACAGATACCAAGAAATTATCCTTTCTAGAATTCATGTATCAATTTATATCATTTTTTTCTTCTTTTCCTTCGAGTTTAGTATCGCATCGGCGGCATGATCATTAGCGACATACTCAGTTATTAGATTTCCTGGTACAGTTTGGTCTGGTTCAAGTATTGGAAGGTGTTTTCAACGTATTTGGCAGAAGTTTATATTCGTGTGTTTGTATTTCGTCTCTTCTGCATTCGCGGAGTAGGTGTATTGTTAATAGCAGTTGTTTATAGTAATCGCAGACTGGTGATTTCGAATTCTTCAGCTGGTATTCGTGGGTAATCTTTGAGTATCCAGCTCTCAGACTCGTAATGACTATCCTGTCTTTCCTGCTCGTGTTCTAGGAAGGCATTTGCATAGGAATTTTGCTCAATATTACGTATCTTTGATCTATTTGTCGTGTTCCATATCCTGTTCCATTCTCCCCTTTCTATTTTCCGGCTCAATTATGGATTAATAACTAACCAAAACTATGTTTTATTAATAACTGCTATCGATATCGTTCCCGTAATTTCCAATCTTGATATAAGGAGATAGTTTTAAGCATTTTTTAATCTTCCTTTAACCTTTGATACCTTGGCTGCTGTAATGACCGATATCTAAAATCAAATGACTGCTAATGATTCCGGGAACGCGTGAGAGAAACGAGTTATTATATTCCTCTCTCGCAATTACCATTGCCAATATTTTGGAATTTCCAAACTCATCGGAAATCGCATATCTCTTCTTTGTAAATGCAATCAGATATATGTACAGAGTGGTTCATGTAATGTGAACATCTTGAGCAACTTCCAAAATTTTCAGTGGACGTTTCTTACATGAAAATTGCATGGTTTCAAGGATATAACATATTAATTACTGTCCTTATAGCTATAGTGAGATTTCTTCGAGATTTCGAAGTCACCGTTATGGAAAGCGAAGCTAAATTAATTGTTCTTTATTAAATTTAGGTCTAATAAAGTTTAGTAACTTTTCGTTGAAAATTCGACACTCTTTCGCATTTTGATATAAAAAATAGAGCATTCCGTTTAAAATAATATAGGTGGCCTTGAAATCTTCGAAACCTATACTTATAACAAAAAAAAGAAAGATTAAATACATCATGCAAAATCACATGCAATATCTGTATATATTGCATACTTTGGAAGTTATACAAGAATGATCTAAAGGTGGATAGTTAATTAATCATTTTAATAATGACTGAAAGAATTTAAATAATAATTAACGTCTTGACATTAAGCTAAAGTATCATGTAAACTAATATCAATCGATGAATTTAAATCCTGCAGATCATATAATTGTGCCTATAATTATGACAATTGTCTGTGTCATATATATATATATTTTTTATTAATTTAGTTTAACATAATGTGATATGAAATAACTGGTAAACTCATTCTTTTTAAATTTTGACTTAGATCACTTTCATAAATATGGGCACAATTGCGTGGACCACCCTGTACATATCTCGATCTACCGATTTCGAGCGATTTCTAGCAAAAATCGTTCGATTTCGAAGCTTTCCAATCTCTGCTGCTTTTTCGATTTGGTTAGCCGAATTTCACGGCGATCCTCCGACGTGCAATTGACATATTATGCCGTGGCGTTTGATCAGCTCGCAGGCAGCGTGTCCGTCCTTCGAGCGCGGCAAATGACGCAGATCATGACTAACGAAGCGTCTTGTTCGCGATATGCCGTAATCGTCTCCTCGTCAATTAACACCGTGGCGAACGCGTAGCGTTCATTACGCCACCTATAAATTATGCAGGCGTACAAAAGAGTAGGAAACGCTGTGGTCGGCGTGACTAATTCTTTCTTTGGAATCCAAAAGCGTGTCATCCCGGTGTCCTCGACCTCGCTCCACAATCCGCGTGTTCCGAAAATTTCGTCCACGCCAGATGTTACCTGTTCCCTCGACTTCCGCTCTTGTTTCTCACCTACCGCTCTCGTGATTTTCGCGGAATCTCCGAAGACATCGGGCTCGATGAGGCAATTCGACGTCGGGAAAACCGTGATGGAATATTTAATTAACAACCGAAGAGGTATCTCGAAGCGATAGAAGGTTTTTAATAGCCGACGAATTATTCGAAGAAACGGCTGCCTCGCGAGACGCGGAAGGATCGAATGGGATTTAGCGGAATTTTAATACCTGTGTAATCGATAGTAGCGTGTTTCTCCGGGAAAAAGAGAGAGGGAGAGAGAGGGAGAAGGACGAAGTTATCAATGATGATGCGAATCGAGTGGAAACATTGATGCCTCGGCCGTGGGTGATTCATTGGCAAAAAATCCTCGAATCGTTAAGTACCGCGCATACGAATCGTCGATAAGAGTATTATTAATTTCACACCATGCTGAATACGAAATTAAAGCCGGAGATAAATTAAGAGCTTCGCGTTTCGGAGACACTCTCCCGGGTTATTGGAAACACTTTCGGAGCTACGGGTTATTTTCATCGATCAATTAATAAAAGCAAAGGTGGCTGACAAAGATCCCGCTGATATTTATGACCGGGCCCCAGCGAAATTGATTGAGGCAGCACGGTAAATGAAAGTTTGTTATTCAAATGTATGCGAATCGCGACGTCGTTTTGTAACAGTCGTACACGCGTTGATAAAACATTCGGCTGAATTTCGTTTTAATCGATGGACCTCGGGTTCTTAATTATTTCCCGTTAATTGAGCCAGCTTTTAAGATTTTTTCCCGGTAAATTGCTACAGAGTTGGAAGGATTTAATCACGCTTAATTATAACGCGACCGCCTCGATTATCTTTCGTTATTTAGTTATCGGAGAAACGGTAAAATATTGTTTTATACTTAATGGCAGGAAGTGAAAGAGTAACGAGAAGATAATGACAGTTGACTTTGGCGAGTTAACTGTGTTATTGAAGACAGAAGGTATTAGAAAATAAGACAGATGTAATGACAATTCTTTTAGCGTCGGATGTTATAAAAATTATTATACTTCAAGCTGGTGGAAAGCAAAAGTCATTGAACTTCGATAGAATTATGCTAATCTATTTTTACGTCTTTTACTGTTTCCAGTAAAAATCTCAGAATTTCCTCAAGAATGTCTTTAAATTAGATTCTAAATTCACGGTACAATGACGAATAAAATTCCACGAAAAATCACTGCTTGATTTACAACGCGATAGTTGTACAAACTCTTCTTAATCGTCATCTGGCTAACTGTGTATCCGAATGACGAAAATAAATTCCACGAAAAATCACTGCTAGATTTACAACGCGATAGTTGTACAAACTCTTCTTAATCGTCATCTGGCTAACTGTGTATCCGAATGACGAAAATAAATAACCGTGGAATTTTCATTGGCTCACATATCCGTCCATGTAGTTCTATATTCGAAGAGTAATTATGCGGAGTGTTTCGAAGTTCCAAACGGAAAATTCTTGGTACCGTGTATTTTCGAAACCTTTTCCACCGTTGTCCGATATTTCCGATTCGATTTCCCAGAGAAAATTAACTTATCAGGTGTGTACAAATAGATGGAGTCACTAGATTTCTCTGATTTAACTATTTTTACAAATTAAATTCTCCGATATTTTCTCAATTGCCAATCTCGATATCGCCTGGCGTGAAGAGCGTTTCGGACAAGCCTCGCGAGTCGCTATAAATAACCGACAATTAGTTTACGCAGCGTAGAAATGACATCATAATCATTGGAAACACCTCCGATGAAATCTTCTCGTACTCTGAGAAGATTGGTTGAAAGCATAAATAAGAAAGAAACGCAAATAACCACCCCACATGGCTCGCACGTAGCCTGGAATACGGTTGCAGGAAACAGTGTACCCTGAAAGTCAGCCGACTGTCTTGTACCTCGTCGACTGGGTAATGACGCCAAATGATCGCGGACTATCTTCGTTTAACTGCTCGCGGTATATACCCTGTTGGCATGACATCAAACAAAATGAATCGCGGAATTTTGCAGCTCGATAATCTACCGACACGAATTGACCAATTTCGAGATGTTGAATGATCGTATCCGCGCAGCCGGCAGTCTAGTTCCAGTGTTTCCAGCGACCGTATCCCCCACTGGACAGATCCTATTGGCGAACAGCCGAGGCGAGAATAAATCGCGGAATGCGGTATGCCGATGTAGTATCTGGAGATTAATCGATAACGGCGCGGGATTCGTTGATAAATAAAATAAAAGGCGAGCGGAAAAATGCCGGTTGGAACTTCGGAAATTTCGTTCGAGCAGCAGATCGACAAGGAATAAAAGTCACGGTTGAACGTCATCCAGCGGCACGAGCAAGAGCAGTTCCATACGATCGACACGCAGGATACAGCCGCATACTCGAAATAGTTTGCGCGACAAGCGAGCAACGTTGTTCGTCGTCGATACTCCGTTGATAAAGGTGGTGCGTGGCCAGCCAAGGAGCTGCCAGCTTGTATCCGTTCCTTTCACAATAATTGCCTCGTAGCGGCACTTTCGTACGGTAATTATCGCGCGAGTGTAGTCCAGAGACACGCACTTTTAATTCGCGCGGTTGCTCGACTGGCAGACCGATCGATCGGCTAGGAATCGTAGGCGAACATTTTATCGGTAGAAATTGTTGCTAGAAATTTTAATTTTTTCGGAAAATATGTTCTCATTTTTTTAATGAAATAACGTGTCAATTTTTATTTAGATTCGTTGATCAGGAATAATGGACGAAGACTTTGCCAGTGATATCTTAACTATTTTTAATCGTTCGAGTAGCAGACGCTACTAGAAATTTTTTTTCAAAGTACATCGTAGGATTGTTCTCGTTTCTTAATAAAAATAAGATGTCAATTTTTATTTAGATTCGTTGATACATGAATAGTAGACGAAGACTTTGCTAGTGATATCTTGACTTTTTTAATCATTCGAGTAGCAGACGTTACAAGAAAATTTTTTGAATAATATATGGTAGGATTGTTCTCGTTTCTTAATAAAAATAAGATGTCAATTTTTAATTAGATTCGTTGATACATGAATAGTAGACGAAGACTTTGCTAGTGATATCTTGACTTTTTTAATCATTCGAGTAGCAGACGTTACAAGAAAATTTTTTGAATAATATATGGTAGGATTGTTCTCGTTTCTTAATAAAAATAAGATGTCAATTTTTAATTAGATTCGTTGATACATGAATAGTAGACGAAGACTTTGCTAGTGATATCTTGACTTTTTTAATCATTCGAGTAGCAGACGTTACAAGAAAATTTTTTGAATAATATATGGTAGGATTGTTCTCGTTTCTTAATAAAAATAAGATGTCAATTTTTAATTAGATTCGTTGATACATGAATAGTAGACGAAGACTTTGCTAGTGATATCTTGACTTTTTTAATCATTCGAGTAGCAGACGTTACAAGAAAATTTTTTGAATAATATATGGTAGGATTGTTCTCGTTTCTTAATAAAAATAAGATGTCAATTTTTAATTAGATTCGTTGATACATGAATAGTAGACGAAGACTTTGCTAGTGATATCTTGACTTTTTTAATCATTCGAGTAGCAGACGTTACAAGAAAATTTTTTGAATAATATATGGTAGGATTGTTCTCGTTTCTTAATAAAAATAAGATGTCAATTTTTAATTAGATTCGTTGATACATGAATAGTAGACGAAGACTTTGCTAGTGATATCTTGACTTTTTTAATCATTCGAGTAGCAGACGTTACAAGAAAATTTTTTGAATAATATATGGTAGGATTGTTCTCGTTTCTTAATAAAAATAAGATGTCAATTTTTAATTAGATTCGTTGATACATGAATAGTAGACGAAGACTTTGCTAGTGATATCTTGACTTTTTTAATCATTCGAGTAGCAGACGTTACAAGAAAATTTTTTGAATAATATATGGTAGGATTGTTCTCGTTTCTTAATAAAAATAAGATGTCAATTTTTAATTAGATTCGTTGATACATGAATAGTAGACGAAGACTTTGCTAGTGATATCTTGACTTTTTTAATCATTCGAGTAGCAGACGTTACAAGAAAATTTTTTGAATAATATATGGTAGGATTGTTCTCGTTTCTTAATAAAAATAAGATGTCAATTTTTAATTAGATTCGTTGATACATGAATAGTAGACGAAGACTTTGCTAGTGATATCTTGACTTTTTTAATCATTCGAGTAGCAGACGTTACAAGAAAATTTTTTGAATAATATATGGTAGGATTGTTCTCGTTTCTTAATAAAAATAAGATGTCAATTTTTAATTAGATTCGTTGATACATGAATAGTAGACGAAGACTTTGCTAGTGATATCTTGACTTTTTTAATCATTCGAGTAGCAGACGTTACAANAGATGGTAATGTTTTACTATGTTAAACGTTTTATATGGATCGATTCGTCAGAGATCGTTGACGAAGATTCTGTCAGCAATATCTCGTTTATTTTTAATCCTTCCAGTAACAGATTTGAAAATATTTAATTGGAAAAATTTGTTCGAAAAATGCTAAGAACTTATCCCAATTTTTTATTCTTCCAAGATCACACTTGGTTTCAACGCGATGCATCCTTGCTAGATTTTAGTAGTCGATACGAGGATTAGATGTTCGCGGGAAGGTGTATTAAGTAGTATATATTTTTATTGACTGGTAAATAAAAAAGAAAGGATAATAAATGCCTATAAGTGGCCTTATAGCAACAGCGGAATCACGCAATCTTGCGGGACCAGCGTACGATGTATTATATTAAGTATCACTAACACCGAGGATGCGCTGTGGTTGAATCCAAGTGGATATTAGCTTAGGTTTCCTAGCTGTCATCTGTGTTTCCTTCGAGAAGGTAGTAAACCTAGAAAAGCTGCGCTGCAAGTTACCGCAGAATTGGAAATTAATTGCATATTACGGGAATCCACTCGAGCCATTGCATTGCGAATTTCTTCACCCAAAGATTCGCTGACTGTAAATTGGTCTATCGAGGTACATTTTGAATCTTAGGTAATCTCACTTTTTGATACAAAATATCACCGTCAATTTTGCTATAATACGATACCCAGATGGTCGATTTGGACTTGGTATTTTTCCTAAATATTTAATTTTAGTTTGTTGCTGATCTTTGTTGTTTAAATGTGTTTTGACAACGAGTGACCCTCGAAGCAGCCCTCAAAGAGCTTGTTCCACAGTGACTGTCAAAACTGTATGACATGCACGAATATTAAAGAAGATTGTTTTCTGTATATTATTTCTAGCAACTTGGTTTAAAATACTTTCTTATACCTTTGTCGCAGTTAAATATACGTATTTCCACGGTTTCAAATATTTACGAATTCCGGCCTTGGATAATTCATGCAACTGTGTAATATATATAATTATAACCAGGAAAAGTCTGGGAATATAATTTACTCTAATTTTCGTGTTATACGTCTTACAGCTCTGTCGTGAGGGCCAGTCAACTGGAAATATTATAGTAATGGACGAAGATCGGCTGGAGACTCGCCATTTGTATTTTATATATTTTTATATGTACGTATACTACACAAGAAATCAAGGAAATTCGTGTCTTTGGAGGAATTTTATTTTATTTTCAATTTCCTCTAATTTTAATACACGACTTGAAGTGAGAACTACGATGAAATTAATATGAGTGATAAAATATTGAATTTGAGAAGCTTGCAGATGTAAATATTAGAAAATGTGCCATAAAAGATTAGATACTCGTGAATTTCGAAGGTACATGAATTTTATGTATCTTTTTTATCTACTTGCACTACTAGTTAAAGTTTGAATCACTGTATGTCCTGTAAAATCTAAGGATTTACAAGTAAGTTTATTGTTTCAGAAGAGCAGTAATCAGAATTAATAAATCTTACTGAAATTTTTAATGTCTGTAGTGTTAATTTCGAATTAATTTTAAAATTAGTAGAAAATTCCTTGCGAATATAATCGGGGAATTAAATTCAAAGTTTTAAGCAATGGTGTATCTTCCGTTTATCTAACGAGTTTTTCAATGGTATTGAGGATGAAGGACTTTTGTTTTTATAATAATACGAATCTGAAGTTAATATTATTTCAGGATGGTTCTTAAACCGCATTCCGAATTTATGCACTTTATTAGAAGGTAAGAAATTAACCAGGTTGAAAGCATTGCAAAGTGTGTCTGAAGTTGTAAACGTTCCTTTTAACTGTAATTTATAGGAAATATTCAAGATCCTGTTAAGTTCATAACAATTTTTTCGAATCATTAAATAGTTGCTAACTCGTGTGACAAGTCAATTTCAACTGGCAATTATCAAACTAAAAAACAGCGCATTTAATGAGCTTGAAATTATTCGAATAAAACAGGCGGAAATTATCCTCTTAACAGTTCTCTTAATTAACTGTACCATAAATCTCGAATAATCTCCGTTCTTTACTCCGTTTTTTACCTCGAACTTCGTCGAGCTTCTACAGTTGATGGTCACTCGGTTTACGCGGATACATTATCAATTATTCTCTAAAAATCCTAAGAGGTTCTCAGATTTAAAAAATTCATCGATCGTAGTTTCCGAGTTAGTTACAACGTTGCATGTAATGATCCATGCCACGGTTGCTTGTTTATAGTGACCATTACGTAACAGTTTAAACGATGACTAATCAAAATTTTCCAATAGCGATTAGACAACTTAATTACATTTTTAATTACAGTGTACATATCCGATATCGCATAGGTGTAAATATTTACGACGGACTTGAATAATTCTTCTTTCTTAAACTTTATTTTCCATTTCCAACCTTTACAATATTACGAAGACGTCGAATCGCAATATTGCAATATTTATCGTGTTTTTGAACTTGAGATAATGTTGCATATCCATAAGGCTCCCTCTGAGATTTTTCTGGGAAATATTCAAGTGGGATCAAGAATCAAGAACCTATCAACAAAGCGAGTAATTACATTAATTTTTGCTAATTGCCGATCTTAATAAAATTTCATCGTATAGACAAACTTATGGGTTAAATTAAATTACACATAAATTTAATACATAAAAGACATTCACTGTGCTGCAGTCTTCATTTATAATTCCCTATTGATGACTAAAAATGAATAGAAATAATATATCATCAACGTAATTTCAATTAGTAAGCAATAATATCTTTGTCAAGCAAAATTAAAAATTCTAGCTAATTTAATGACTGATAAACATAAATCCAATTCATAAGAGACATTCATTAAGCTATTTACAATTTTCCCACTTCTAATTCTCCAGTACTAATCTAAAGAGAGAAAAAAGGAAGAAAATCTTAGGTTGGGGAAAAAGAAATCCATTTAAAATTGTAAAAATAATGAATTTCTTTTCCTTAGCCTAATATAATTTCTTATTGGAGAAAAAGGAATGCATTATTTTGATAATTCTAAATGGATTTCTTTTTCCTTAACCCAATGTTGCGATAAGGTTGGAAAAAGAAATCCATTATTTTTTAATTTTAAATGTATTATTAACGAAATTTCAATTAGCAAGCAATAATATCCTTGTCAAGCAAAATAAAACATTCCCGCTACTTTAATGACTGATAAATATAAATCTAATGCATAAAAGACATTCATTAAGTTACAATCTCCCCATTTTCAATTACTTAGCACTAACCAAAAATAAATAAAAAGATACTTTCAATTGACAGTAATATTATTAAGCAAGATTCAGGATTTACTACTTTATTGACAAGTAAACATAAATCTATATAATATATACATAAAAGACAATCATTAAAATACAATCTCCCCATTTTTAATTTCCTATTACCAACCAGAAATAAATAAAAGGATACTTTCAATTGACAATAATATCATCAAGTAAGACTCAAGATTCCCACAAATACGCTGGTAAATCCAGGCATAATTCGAATCCGTTTATAACCGAAAAAGCATCGTCGTGACCCGTCACGAAATACAGATTTCAAATCGAATATACTCGATAAATTACCTCAAACCTTTTCATCAACCTTCTCCTCTCTGCACCCCTGTCCACTGTGTGAAATTTCGTTCTAATTAGCCAGGGAACGGCAGACCGGAAGCTCAGGGACCAACGCGGTTCCGGGATTAACAAACCTTCCTGCGTCCCCTTTTGTCTTCGTTATTCCTCCTTGGCCGATCGTTTAAACGAGTTTCCGACGAGCCACTTTGAGGTTGGTGCCGGAATGAAACGAGGTTGCCTGGATATCGGAAGCGGACCGCGAGCGATTGAACATACGTTAGGCGAGCTCGCAGAGGCGGTTTAGGTTTACGAGTCACAACGAACGACGACCTGGAACGTTGTCGGGGTTTTTCAGCATCCGATTATTGGCTAATGAAGTAGCGGCGATAATTGCCTCGGAGGTTTTTACCCGACGCCATTTTGCATCGCGCGCGCGTTAGCTGTTATTAAGCCTCCACGTGCAAACAGACGGGCTGGCCTTCTTGCGCAATATCTGCGAGCCGATGAAATGGATGGCGAGAAGTTATGCGTCCGCGAAACATTGTAATTCCGCGGGGCATGTTATTATTGTGCGCTACTATTTTCAGCGGCCGCAGTACCATACGCTCGGGCAAATCTATGCCGCAATGAACGCAGTTTCCGAACGTTTTCCTCGGGCTCGCCTCACGCTTTTCCTCCGACGCCTTTCCGACCTCTCCACTTCTGCCTGATTTCCCCGAGCCTCGTCGTCCTCGACGATACGGGATTGTCCTGTTAATCGCGCGATATAACTCTAAGCGAATCAATCGATTTATCTGTCTGATTAATTTGATTCGCTTAATATGTTTAATAATGATTCAGATCTTTGGAAACTTCAATTTAGAAACGAATTCGTCCTCAAAAAGGTACACTAATGTTACATATATTGTTCGGGTTGTTAGAAAAGTCATTTTGTTTCTTTTTTTTTTTTTATGCGGCTAAAGGGTGCAGTTAGTTGTGAGAGAATACAATTAGATCCTCTGTTGGGAAAACACGAAATGACTTTCCGAACAACTTAATAATTTGTGGATTTTATTATAAATTTTCTATAACAATAGAAAAGAGGCTTGACAGTATATCTAAATGATTTTCAATGCACATATGTGTCTGAAATTAATACTTTGAAAATTACATTGGTGATATTATCGATTCTGGGAACAGAATTTGAATACGTAACTTATCAATTTTGTAAGAAGATAAATATTTCTACTAATTATTATATACTTCTTCTAATTAGCACCCTATATCTATAAATTTATATATAATATATGTATAATACATTATTAATCTTCTAAAATTATAAGAAAAGAAGTTAAATTAGATCCAAAGAATTTTTAACACGCATATGTGTCTAAAATTAATACCTTAACAAATCATGTTTTTGATACTAACAAACTATTATTGATTTGGTGGTGGTAGTGTTTCTAACTATAGCATCCGGTATCTGTATATTTATTTACATGCTTATCTATATCTTTAAGAACGTATGATAAACACGTTATTAATCTTTCAAAGTAATAGAAAAAAACTTACGATTACATTCAAAGAATTTTTAACATACATATATGCTTAAAATTGATACTTTAACGAATTAAGCTACCAATTTCACAATAACTCCCGTAACTATGGAAATTTCGACGATTTTTTATCAACATTTGCTCGCTGCGCCACGTTAGGGCTCGATGCACACTGTGTTTGGGATCAGAACCGTCGAAAATGGGGTATAGTAATTTTTTGTTACGTTTCTTCGCCATTTTGGAAAACACCGAATTGCAGTCTAACGTTTCTCTACCATTTTGGATCCACCGTTTTGCTGTTTATAATTATAGCCTCGAATTTCTAATCGATCAAAGATTCGACCCAATTTAATATTTTGCTACACTTTCCCACTTCGAATTCGTAATCAATAACTTGCAAAGTTCAAAGACCCCAATTTTTGTGTAAATCAAATGATGTCATAATTTTACTAGCCCTTCGTCCAAATTACCAAATTTTGAATCGCTTAGATCGTATGTTTTCGTTGTTTTTCGAATTAAAATTTAGAAGAAATGCGCAAATTTTATAGGGTTTGGCTACAACGCGTCGATGGTCGCCATTTTTCAGGTGGGATTGAATAATCGCGGAACAGGTGTAGTATGGAAATATCTACACTACAATCGTCACGTATTCTCATTTTCTAGGTATCGTCGTTTAAAGCTTCGAATGTTAACCTTCTTTTATTAGCATTTAGTTAAACTCCAAAATTTTATTGCAAACGTTACAATTTTTTAACGTGTTTTCAGGACAATATATTCTTCGTTTTTTGGATTAGGTTAATTTTAAGCTTCCTTGAGTATTAGTAGCGAAAATATGTTCTTAGAAGACGTTATTTGTAATCGTGTTATTAACATTCGTGAGCTTTGTTTACCGAGAATGGTTTACTTAGCACGTACGTTTATTTTCTATTATCTCTATATTCTACATATATAGGTTAGTTGTCACAAAAACGCAATTGGTCATAGTTTCTAGGAAATATTACACGTTTTCGTTCTTGCATACATTGCACCTGTGATTATCGGAATAAACAAAGAAATAAGAATTTATATATTGGGTATATAAATGATTATACTTAATCATTGAATTTAATCTTCGACACAGCGAAGATCCTGCTGATTCGTTTATCTCTTCCTATTTCTATTTCTATTCTTCGGGATTAATGATGTAGCACATGTAAGAAGTCACCGGGATGTCTCGTAGCTTTGATTTATTCTATATAACATACATCTTCGTTGACAAAGATTTTGAAACTTACGTTGTATCAGAATAGCAATCGTTCGAGTCGACAATCGCTGGGGTAGGGATACATACGCATGACTCAGTTCGGTGTAAGATAAATTTTTGGTCGACAACCGAGGCCTTGAGCCTGACGAGTTGCATAAGAAAATAAGCTGCGAAGGAGACGTGTCTATGACCTCGTTCTTTTTATAATACTTTGGAAAAAATTTTAATGTATTCCCAGTCAGAGTCACATCTGTGCAACTTTTCACATTTTTATTTTCTACGTATCCATCGTTTTGTCCTATATACTTCGAATAATCAATGTAGACTCGAAACATAGCACGAACACGTGACTAATAAACGCTGTAAATAAAATCATATATAGATAATTAAATAATAATCAAGCTGACATAACACACGTAATATATCGTTCGATAAAAATCGGTATTAACCGAACTTCATTACAGAAAAATAGTAATTCGAAGACTTTCTGCCATAAAATGGACGATAATTTTAAAACGGTGAATAAGAAATCGTATAGAAATTGAAACGAAGAATTATTTTGAGTGATTTATAATTTGATATATCAATTAACATCGATCTTTATAATCTGAAAGTCGTCTCTCCAGTGCAAAGGGTTAATTTTGTCAAAAATCAATGAATCCAAGAACGATGTTAATTTCCGTGTATCTAGTTTTAAAGGTATATCTTCTTCACGTCAGGTTCAAAGGTTATTACAAACTAGTCTTCGAAAATCTTCGATATACTGGGTTTTAATTACCAAAAGATAAGAAACCTCTTTAACCTTGACTACAGAGGCAAAAAGTTACTTCGCTTCCTAGGCATCTGTTCTCCATTAATAATCGTGCATGTGTAGCAAGCAGCCAGTGTTTTGTTAACGAAATAATCTCTGTGATTTTCTGATCACGAGATGATATAGCATGATTCAGAGAACTTCCTGGGATAGCAGCTTCTTGCGCCGCGAACCTCCCATAGCGTTGCCCCGCGCATAATACACCGAGCCCCGCTCTTCTTTTCCGTTTTACAAAATTCTGTTGCGCCTCCTAAAAACCTGTTTTCAATTAACACTCGCGTTGCAGCCCGCTATTAGTCACAATGTATTATTCACGGTAGACACCTACAACAGCTAGCGTCTTTGATATTCGTTCCGTTAATGAAGCGATTCGTGATAAATCTGCTGGCATAATTCAAATACTTTCTGAAGTGCCTTACCCTCTTATCTTGTATCTTCCACACGCCTGCTTAGCATATTAACGGTACACCAAATTAATCATTGTCACAAAATCTCTGATCTATCGGCGCTCCTCCCCCTTCTGCACTTGAACCAATTGCACCTCACTTACGGTATTCCGCATACCTCGATCTTATCTACCAATGTTCCTCCTCTGGGCTTGTAATTTTGCCGATTTTAGTTTAGATTCCGTGAATATTTTTGCGCCAGTGGCACACGCCTACGGAGAAACGAAACGCACTGCGAACGATAAATCGGGGTTAAATATTCATATTTTTTGGAAATACTAAGGATCTTTCTTCTTGTAATCATTCTTTTCGATATTGGCTAATTTATTGATTTATTATCGTTAAATTTTTAGAAATCGTATATACGTTAAGAAATTATTAAATTACTTAGTAAGGGATGTATGGGGGATAAAATTTCCGATTTTGGAAAAATGTGGACAATCGCTGGTAAATAGTATAGTTATTCTTTTCGATATTGGCTAATTTATTGATTTATTATCGTTATATTTTTAGAAGTCGTATATACGTTCAGAAATTATTAAATTACTTAGTATGGGATGTATGGGGGTTAAAATTTCCGATTTTGGGTAAATGTGGACAATCGCTGGTAAATAGTATAGTTATTCTATTCGATATTGGTTAATTTATTGATTTATTATCGTTAAATTTTTAGAAATTGTGTATACGTTCAGAAATTAATAAATTACTTAGTAAGGGATGTATGGGAGTTAAAATTTCCGATTTTGGAAAAATGTGTACAATCGCTGGTAAATAGTATAGTTATTCTTTTCGATATTGGCGAATTTATTGATTTATCATCGTTAAATTATTTTAGAAACCATATATACATTTAAAAATTAACGAAGTACTCGGTAAGGGATGTATGAGGGTTAAAATTTCCGATTTTGGAAAAATGTAGACACTGATAAATTGGCTAGCTTATTGATTTATTATCGTTAAATTTTTTAGAAATCGTTTATACGTTTAAAAATTACCGAAATACTTAGAAAAGGATGTATGGGGCTTTAAATTTACGATTTTGGGAAAATGTAAACAATCACTTGTGAATAGTATAGTCATCATTTACGATATTGGTTAATTTATTAATTTAGTATCGTTGGTTGGTACATCTTCCTTCTCTGCTGTTTTATTTTTCGAGATGACTAATGTACTTCAGTCAACCACCAATTATAATACGCAACAAGACGATGCACCCTGCGATTTTCAGACCATCTAAGGTAATTTCTAAGGAAAGTGATCTTATAATTAAAAATGCGAACTGATTTCTAAAGGCAACGATTAACACCATATAACACTGTTGACAGAAACATTAAAAAGCGATTTCCGACTTTGGAATATTTTCTTGAACGTGGTTTATCCGCCGAATTTCACGCAGCGTGTAATTTCAATGAAAATACGCAAAAAATCCTTCATCGTCTTAACAACGAGATCCCGCTGATGCGTGCTATCATTCTAACGTATCGATTTTATACATAAACAGGTCAAATTCTTCCATATTATTTAGGAAGGGATGCACCTGCGTTATTAAAGAAGGGATACCTCGCGCGGACACGTATGTAAAATTTGCATACATTACCTATGCTATCATTTTGTCGCGTACTGTATAAAATGCGAGTGAAAATTACGAGAAGAGTGACGAACCTGTGCCATCAGCACAGAGGCGTCGATCCTTGGCTACCAGGAATCTATGCTCGTGGCGAATTAAAAATCCTCCCCTCTCGCGCTGTCATTTCCGTTATATGCTCTTTTTAAGCGAGGATAAAAATTTCTCCCCGACACACGGATACCAGTTTCATAGAGCACAATGGAGCATACGTCGTCGGTATACGACGACATTCATACACGGTCGAACACTCTAGCCTGCTATTTTACGACACTTTTTCACCGGGCCCAAATGACCGAGGAAAAGAGAAAAACACGGTCCGAGTAAGGTCGTCAAACAGTATACACCGAGTCTGCGCGATTTATTTCACGATTCATTCATAGACATTTGTAACGTTTCGCCGTGCCGTAGAGAGGGTGTGGAGGATAATAAAGCGTGGCAAAATGTTTACTCTGAAACCGCTTTGGATATCTCCGCGAATTTTTGTTCCTCCACGTCGAATTCCGAAGCTTGATCTGCCGTGATAGCAGATATTTCGTTTTATTTCGAAACGACCAGGGGTGCCCTTGGTGTCTTTTTAAACTGTCGACTTTGAAATATTTCCCGTGTTCTAACAGTCGTGCTTCTCGTGTCTCGGCTGATTAAATAAAAGAACAGGAATTCATATTGGTATCTTTGCAGGAAGACACGTTTTATAGAAACTCTTAAGGTTAGAATTTTTAACGTGAGTTATGTTTCGGTTAATTCGAAATTTTTTTGTAATTTGTGAAACATGACGTCGTTGAACCTAAATTACTATTATTTCAGAAGGTTTTTCTTTTAGTTTTGCGTCGTTTGAAAGCAAAGTATGAATTTTAACGTGTTCATGTACGAAACAAATTACGAATCCAGAGATTGGAATAGAAATCTTCGTTTGAATGAAGAAAGGTTTTATTAGATAATATGTTGACCATTTTGGTTTATAATATATAAGTATCATTAGAGTCGTTGCTAATATTAAAAAGGAACTACTTATAATACAGTGTAAATACATATTCGATCTACTACGTATACACATCACTGTACAAAAATTTGGAAGCTAGATTTTCTCAGTAATACTTAAACTGAATCTCCATCTAATTCATCCTGGACTACTCACAACTATGATTAACCCTCTATGAAAAGTCATAGACTCAGAAGGACTCATTACAATAATGTAAGAATCGTTGACCAGAAACATTTCGCATCTGCAATAAACACTGTGCCTCAATTAATAAACATTGACAAGTAATATACATTACCTAAATTTCTCATATCTCACAGTTCCTTCTGGACCCTCGACAACCACGATTAGCTCTCCATGATGAACCATGGACACAAAAAGATTCTTCCTAACCAGATTCATAGAAACCGTTGATCGGATTCATTAAACATTTCTAAACACCACTGTGCCCCAATAAACAAACACTGACCAGTGACATAACGCATTTAAATTCTTCGTGGACCGCGATTAACCCTGAATGAGCAATCACGGAGCCAAAAAGATAGGTTCGTAACGATATGGAGCATAGCAATCGTTGATCGGATACATTAAAAATTTCTAAAAACCACTGTGTTCGAATAAACAAACACTGACCAGTGACATAACGCATTTAAATTCCTCGTGGACTTCTGGCAACCACGATTAACTCTGAACGAGCAACCACGGAGCCAAAAGATTGGTTCGTAATGATGTGGAGCGCAGCAGTCATTGATCGAATACATAAAAAATTGAAAAAACACCACTGTGCCTCAATAAACAAACACTGTCCAGTGACATAACGCATTTGAATTCCACGTGGACTACTGGCAACCACGATTAACTCTGAACGAGAAAGCACAGAGCTAAAAAGATGGTTCGTAACGATGTGGAGCGCATCAATCGTTGATCGGATACATTAAAAATTTCTAAAAACTACTGTGCCCCAATACACAAACACTGACCAATGACATAACGCATTTAAATTCTTAGTGGACCACAATTAACCCAAAATGAGCAACCACAGAGCCAAAAAGATTGGTTCGTAACGATGCGGAGCGTAGGAATCGTTGATCGGATAAAATTTCTAAAAACCACTGTGCCCCAATAAATAAACACTGACCAGTGACATAACGAATTTAAATTCGTCTACTAGCAACCGCGATTAACTCTGAGCGGGAAAGCACAGAGCCAAAAGATTGGTTCCTAACGAAGTGGAGCGCAGCAGTCATTGATCGAATACATAAAAAATTAAAAAAGCACCACTGTGCCTCAATAAACAAACACTGTCCAGTGACATAACGTATTTGAATTCCACGTGGACCCTGAATGAGAAAGCACGAAGCCAAAAAGATTGGTTCGTAACGATGCGGAGCGCAGGAATCGTTGATCGGATAAAATTTCTAAAAACGACTGTGCCCCAATAAATAAACACTGACCAGTGACATAACGAATTTAAATTCCTCTACTAGCAACCGCGATTAACTCTGAGCGAGAAAGCACAGAGCCAAAAAGATTGGTACGTAACGATGTGGAGCGCAGGAATCGTTGATCGGTTGTCGCTCTCGTGCGAGCTCCGCGTCGTCCTTCGTTGAACGAGCGAGAGCAGCTAATTACTGGGCCGCGCATAATTGCCGCAAATTAAGGAATTTAAGCCGGGAACGTTGGAGGCGAACGCCGGCCGCCGCTCATTAATTGGCCCGCTTGATTGCCACTTGGTTGCCCGGCCGCTAAGCGCTAGATTGTAAACACTCGGCCAGTTAATTGTCCGGCGAGTGTCGCGCGAGTTGTCGTTGCCGCGGCCCGGAGCCGATAATTAAGCCTCCCCTCGGCCACGTATACAGCGAAACGGCCGCGAGCGGTGTTTCCGATCTCGCGAGCGGATCGTGCACGCGGCCACGAGAGCGGAATCTTAAATCCGACGCGATCCTCTGTGTTTCGTGGCTAGCCTGTGCGCCTCGCCACCAGGATAATGGAGGGTAATGAGGGAGAGTCCGAGATTTACGGGCTTGCGCGAAGAAGCGGTTTTCGCGTGTTTGCCATTCGATATTCCCTTCAGAGGGTTTCCATGCGGGGTTGTTCCACGTGCGAATTTTGTAATATAGAGTCAATGGTTCCGGAAGCGATACGCGTGTAAAAATTGGAAGCTGATCATGGTGTTTATGATCGGGTGTTAGTTTGAGACTGTTTGAGGATGAAATTATTAAGAGAGTGAAGGTTTGGTGTGTATACGAGTGGTTATTGGGTTTGTGTTTCAATCGAGATTCAAGAGATTTTGTTGTGTTTGAAAATTGCACGTTTGTTTGAAGAGATTTGAAGAGTATAATAGGTTGGGATTTTATAGTTGGCTATGACACACGGTGGAAGGTTGTGGAAACTATAGCAAAAATTTTTGCAGAATGATGGTGTATATAGTTGGTTGTTAGTTGAGGAGTGTTTGAAGCCGAAATTATTCAAGTTGTTTGGTGTATTTTAATCAGGAATTAGGAAAATTAGAGAAGCAAAATTGATTTTGGCGTATTTCTGATCAGATGTTAGTTTGAGGATATGTATATGTAGATTTGAAGATTTTGGTGAATTAGAATTTTGGAATAGGTTATAGCACACAGTGGAAAATTGTGGAAACTGTGTATTTGCAAAAATTGTAGCAAAATTGGAGAGTGTTTAAAGATGGGTCCTTAAAAAAGGTGTGTATCAACTATACAGTTGACATAGAATTTTGTAATAATATTGAAATTTGAATAAAAATTGAAAGAAATGTTTTTGTATAAATTAGAATAATATGATAAATTAGTAATTTGTGACGATTAACAATGATAATTGGTATAAAGCTATTTGCAAATACTGTCGAGAAATAGAGGTGTGTGTGATTGACTGTTGGTTTCCGAGTGTTTGAATAGAAGATCCACGTAGGGAATAGTTTCTGAAGACATTTAATTAGGAATTACTCTGGACAGAATATACTATTGAAGAATTAAACGAATACACAGTAAAAAAATTAATATTTGCTACTGTCAAATCTAGTTTACCTCTTCTCTTTGTTCTATAATATCATAAACTTCGAATCAAACAGACAAGCATGTTCTTAGATTTCTAAAACCAGTAGATACGTCACGCATTTAACCGTAATTTGCAGTTATTAAGAATTTTAATTGATAATTTGAATTTATGAATCCCGGACTCCGTGAAATAGCAAATGCTGTTTCTAATCATCAATTTCCCATTAATTTGAATACTTTGCTGAGATTTACTTGCTTCTGATACAAATTTATTAAAGTATTGGAGTACTTATATTACTGCTATTAATAGGGAAGTGAAATGTGAAAATTTTATCGATTTTCAGATTACTGTTAGTTTGAATGCCAGTAGGTACACGCATAGCAATTATCGCCATAATTATGAAAGTGAAATTCGCGAACTCTATAATTACAGAAATTTCATTTTCAGGTTTTAATTCAGATAGCACACAATTATTAACATACCTCATACAGCTATAAATCTCTATTTTTCGTATTTTTCCGTATTATTTTATATATCAATAACGATACCTTAACTACACATTAGATTTATATAATATTCCAGTCTAAGGGATACATAAGCTTAATTTTATTTCATTATTTTTCAAGGTAATTCTATTCTCTTTCATCATCGAAGTCATTGTCGTATAAATTTATTATTTTATTACATTTACTGAATCAAATACGTTACAACACGACACAATTAGACAGTGAAGAATAATCGTTAATGACCACCGCGAATATTAAAATGAGACACGATCCATTTTAATGCTTCCTATCTAAATTCCTAGCCAGCGATAAATTCGAAAATTTTTCCAAACTCGAATGAAATTATTTTTAAACATCCCTGTGAAATTTACAGCGTTGCTCTAGTTTACATCCTGCACCGTGCACCCATAAAACGTTCGCACGGTAGACTCGCGTTGAAATTCTTGAAACTTTGACAATTAAACGCGCACTTTATGTAACGTCGGTTTTCGTAATTATCGATGTTCGGTTTAGAGCGGTAATCAGAGGATAGTGATCTAGTAAACAGGTCGCATTAAACGCGTAAAATATTCTCAACGAGCTGTGTTCGCTTCGCTATCAGTCGCAGCTGGCTGTCAGCTGGGTCTATTAATTCCGATATCGGTATGGATCGTTTGGTTTTTCATAGAGAAGCCGCGAGGAAAGGCGTATCAATTAACGATGATCGTTATCAGGCTGTAACTCGTTGATTCGGCTTCTATTAATTACAAAGTTTCGCGCGTTTACGAGCTTTCCGTTGCGATTCGCGGTCGTTAAACGATCGGCACGAGATCTATCGATGGAGGAAAAATTACGATCCTAGCAGGTTTATTACCCGTTTTAGTCGCGAATTAACGTTTATTCATTCCGGCCATCTTTCCCGTCGAATTCCTTTATTCTCATTAAGCGATTTTACATTTGCGAACGATCGAAAGTATGAATTACGAGTGTCGCCGGCTTATTTATTACAAACGTACCGCACGCGCATTGTCGGCAGCAGAATTTGCATATACCAACAGTTTCGATGAATCGTTACTTTAATTAAGATTTATGCTCCGTTGCCACGGTAGTAAAATTTCGTTATTAGATTAAAGTGCCTTTAAATGCCGTCGTATTCCACGTGTCTCGGGCTAATTGGTCGATATGCAAATTCTGAAATAGAAACGGTAACATTGGACACGTTCCTCGTGTTTGCACGTGTGATTACACTGCATTCGTATTATGGTTATTTGCTCTTTTTTCCCTGTCAATTTGGTAATTTATTTTCGATAATGTATTCGCAATCTCTTTGATTAGGTCTAGCAAGTGAGGAAATTTGAGAAAAAGCTTTTGGTATTCATGAACACTTGTTGTTAATAAATAACTTTCCATTTGAAAATTTCGACAGAATATCCTGGAAGATCTGTACATTTGCTTAGAATAAATAATACTAATTTAGTATCTTTCATATGGTATAGGAAGTAAAGAAAATTAGGCCGGATTTTTAAATTAAACATTTTAATAGTTTGTGTAGATATTGGAACAATTTTTGTCGAAGTCAGTATATTTGTTTGTATTTAAAAGATTTAAAACAAGATAAAAATAGCTTTACACACATACACTTCCTGCGAAAATAATTTATAGTTAATCCAAAAATTGCACATATTTTAAAATAAGATCATTCCACATGATATTATAATACAAATATTTATTTATTGACATATCTGTGTGGTAACTAAACTTAAATTTAATCAAATTATTCCGCTTAATGTTAAAAATGGATTAAAAAACGAAGTAACGATTGGCGAATTTTTCCACATTCCTTATCTTCCGAGTATATGTAAATATCAAAATTGAAAATAGTCGAAAAATATGTCACTCCTTCGTTCTATTTTTAATTTTGACACCGAGCCGCAACGTAATGAACCGGTTTCAAACTTTCCGTTAAGAATTCCTTTTTCCACTTCGCGAAAATGCAGGAACTTAATTTTTCCTTGTCTAAAGGATGGAAAAAGATGAACGAGAGAGATAAAGAAACGTTGTATCGACCGACTGCTCGATGGAAGACCGGTCGATTCGCACCCCGATCATGGTGGATCGGCATCGCAAACGCGTAACAGTACTCCGCACGTTATCGTTCGAAATCGACGGACGATGATTGAATTTCTGCTCAGTGAAGTCGTGACACGGTGATTTCAATTTCAATCAGTGGATTGTCAGTCGGAGCCTCGTCATCAATATATTTAGACTAATATTCGGGGAATCTGCCCGCGCGAGGAGACACGCGTGAGCAACGTGTGAGAAAGTGCGACGAATGCGGGGCGAAATCGGCCGAAGGCGTGTCTGCGATTCATTCCGCGTTGGACGCGTCTCGTGCAGCACGTACAGGCACAGGATACCGAACACGAGCATCGTAACTCGCCGCGAGCCGCGCGATTTTAAAGTATTATTGGATTGTGATGTAACGACGCGTGTATGTCTTTCATTGACATTCTTTTTATTTCTATTTCTTCCTTTTTTTTTTAATTTTGCTTCTTTTATTCTTCGTTCTGTCGAATCGCGATTGCTTGTGTGTGTCTTTCGTTGACATATTTTTACTTTTTGTCTTCTATTTTTTTTAATTTTACCTCTTTTCTTCTTCGTTCTGTCGAATTGCGATTGCTTGTGTGTCTTTCATTGCATTTTTTTTATTTTTATTCTCTACTTTGTTATATATTTTATTTTTCATCGTAATAAATCGCGATGTAACGATGTATGTGTCTATCTTTCATTGACATTCTTTTTATTTCTATTTCTTCCTTTTTTTTAAATTTTGCTTCTTTTATTCTTCGTTTCGTCGATTTGCGATTGCTTGTGTGTGTCTTTCGTTGACATATTTTTACTTTTTTTCTTCTTTTTTTTTTTAATTTTGCCTCTTTTATTTTTTGTTCTGTCGAATTGCGATTGCTTGTGTGTCTTTCATTGACATATTTTTTTATTATTATTCTCTACTTTGTTATATGTTTTATTTTTCATCGTAATAAATCGCGATGTAACGATGTATGTGTCTATCTTTCATTGATATTCTTTTTACTTTTATTTCTTTCTTCTTTTTTAATTTTGCCGGTTTTATTTTTCGTTTTGTCAAATTGCGATTGTTTGTGTGTGTCTTTCGTTGACATATTTTTACTTTTTTTCTTCTTTTTTTTTTAAATTTTGCCTCGTTTATTCTTCGTTCAGTCGAATCACGATTGCTTGTGTGTGTCTTTCGTTGACATATTTTTACTTTTTTTCTTCTTTTTTTTTTTAATTTTGCCTCTTTTATTTTTCGTTCTGTCGAATTGCGATTGCTTGTGTGTCTTTCATTGACAAATTTTTTTAATTATTATTCACTACTTTGTTATATATTTTATTTTTCATCGTAATAAATCGCGATATAACGACGTACGTGTCTGTCTTTCATTGACAATCTCTTTATTTTTATTCTCCACTTTGTTATATCTTTTATTTTTCATCGTAATGAATCGCGATGTGCATGTATCTTTTATTGTCGTTCTTCTTATTTTCATTCTTTCTTTTATTACTATTTTGTTTTTCATCGTAATTAATCGCGATGTAACGACGTATATGTCTGTCTTTCATTGACATTCTTTTTATTTTTATTTCTCTTCTTTTTTTTTTAATTTTGTTTCATTCTATCGATCTTCATATAACTGTGCTCGCCTTTCATTGACATATTTTTATTTTTATTCTCTACTTTGTTATATCTTTTATTTTTCATCGTAATGAATCGCGATGCAACGACATATGTGTCTTCTTTCATTGACACTCTTCTTATTTGTATCCCTTTTTTATTATTATTTTGTTTTTATCGTAATTACATGCGATGAAACGATGCGTGTATATGTGTCTTTAATTGACATTTTTTAAGTTTTTATTCTTTACTATATTATTATTTTCTTTCATTTTTCACTGTAATGATTTATGATTCAGCGTCGCGCGTGTCTTTCATTGACATTCCTTTTATTTTTATTCTACATTTTATTATTCTCTCTTTCTTATTTTCCGTTCCATTGGATTCTTATGTAACGACCTGTGTACGTCTATGATTCACATTTTTAAAAATTTTATTTTAGTCCCCTCTTTTTACAATTTTTTTCTTTTGCAATTTTACTTTTATCCTTGGCTTTATTTTTCCTCTCTTAAAGTTAAAAATATGTAGAATTTTCCTCCTGAAAAACAAAAGACAGAATATTTATATCTTCCTCCTTATTTTTCGAGAAATACCATTTTCAATTAATTTATATCTACACAACAGATATTTAACGAAATAAAAAATGTCTCCAATTTTCGGAACCATCTAACATTTTCCAATAATTAATACCAATTCCAAATACACAAATTCTTCCGATGCCGCGTTATAGGAAATAAAAACGATTTGATTAGACGTATACAGAAATCTAGGTTACTCGATTCCATGAATTCCAAAATAGCATTTTCTATAGCAGTCTTATCGATCGGGAAAAGTAACCTCTTTTTAGAAAACTGTTTAAGCAGCGGGGAAAGGGGGTCGGTAACGAGCGGGAGATCAATCCGTCGGGGGTCATAAACGCGAGGGAATTTGCACAGTGTCAAATCAGAGATATGAACTGGAGCAGTGTGACGAAGAGGAATAGGTGACGTTCTATTACCCAACGCCGTGTCAACAAAGAGACACAGTTTAAGTTTTAACTCGTTGTGCAAAGAAATTCCACATTGCTACGCGTAAACATCGCGGACCTACTTACAACATGGCGTCTCGTTCTCTATAAATCAACTTGTACTCCAGAATATAGAACGTTTGCCGTTAACGAATCCTCTCTCTTCGCGGAATTTATCCTAAAATAACTTCGTCGAAAACGTATCCCTGAATACAGAACGTTTGTCATTAACGAATGTTTCCTGTCTGCGGGAAGTACGTAAAAGTATATACGAAAATGAAAATGTGAAACACTTGCGAGTGACACGAAAGAAATACAAAATGCGTATGAGTCACTGAGAATGTTTAGTTTATTCTTTACATTTTGATTTATAATTAATTCCCTCAACGGAATATCACTGCAACTGTTACTATGTCTGACAATTAATTTTGAACTACTTCGATAACAAGTATAGTATATTAATTATTATTCTAACACCTGTCAAATTAGTAAATTACCCCTTGATCGGAGTAAATTGATTATGATTTTTCAATGTATTAAACTATATTCGGTATTATAATTTATATAACTACTTAAATTCAAAATTACCGAAGTAGTAGCGAGTTACAATCAGACATAAGTATATTCAATTTTTCATTTCACTTTCTTTATAATCGCACTGTTTTATTACCAAAAACAAACATTAAATATACTTATATACGCAATACGAACGGTATTTATATAAACAGTATTGGCAATTTTATTTATTTATACCCAATTACTTCATTCGTATCTTGATCGTTCTCCATCACGATATAATACATTTCTCGCATTCGTTATATTCCCTTAATGGACCATATCGGTATTACCTACATAAATATCAAGTACCTTAATTATTTTATACGTTCTTCGAGTCCATTGCAATTACACACACCGAAACTCCGCGGTGGAAAATTAAAATCCGCATCGCGACAAAACGCATGTAGAAAAGAAATAAAAACCCGCTTGCTTCCCCAAAGGTAGCCAAAATTACACCCCGCGGGGTTGAAGCGCGCATAATTCCGTCGGCCGATAAAAATCGATTCAAACTCTCCAATTACGCGCCACTCCGATAAATAATCCCCGCTACATTTTATTATCAAACTTTTCTCCTCCGCGAGTCCCTTTAATTACACGTTGCAATTACACCGCGACGCGGTCGCCGCGCTCGCAAGCCGGCCAACCAAAAGCGGTCGAAGTCGGCGAAATAAATCAACCGGTCAACTCGACACGTATCAATTAAAACGAGGAAAAAAGGGAAGAAAAGAAAGGAAGAAGAGAAAAAAAGGGAAGAAAAAGAAGCGAATGGAGGTGAAAGAAAAAACCAGCTGAAAAGAGAGGGAAAATGGAGAGGAGGAGAGAGGGAGGAAGACGCGAGGGGGAAAAGGGAGGAAAAACGATGCGGGAAGGAAAGGAGAGACGAGAAGGCAAACGCTGGGAGTACGAAGCTGGCTGGAGCGGAGCGGAGCGGAGCAAGAGGAAGAGGACCGAGGGAACGAAGTGTCGCGGCGAACAGCCGGATGCGCGCTTCTGGTCCCGGCAATTAATAATTAAGAGCCCCCGGCCTGCGAGAGCGACTACGACCAGGGAGGGGAGGGACGGGCCGTTAATTAATCGAAGCTGCGTGGCCGCGCGAGCGCTAATTACAATTTATAATTAAGCAGCTTAAGCTCGCGGTGCCTCGTGAGCCGAGGCTGAGCCGCGCCGCGTGCAATTAATATGATTAATCGTTCCGCGAATTGTCGGCCCGGGCCGGCAGTGTAACGGCTCGAGGTTCGAATTTAAAATCGGCCGTCTTGATCTTCCGACCGAGTCGGTCGAGATTGCTTGCATACGCGAGAGAATGCAAACGTTCCGCTGCAGCGTGCGAGGGAATGTTGTACCGGAGTCTCTGCTGGCCATTCGGATCGTGGATCCTTGCTTTCTGTTATCGCCATGCTTGTCATTCACCTTTTCCCTCCTCTCCTCTGCCTTCCTACCACCTAGAGGGTTGCTTTCCGCTTCTTCCTCTTTCTTCTTTTGCTCGTCGCGATGCAGCCGCTAATCGACGCTCGTTGCGGTTGTTCCTGGCTGTCAGGCCAGTTTGTTGTATTATAAAACGTTTCGTATTTTTACGTCCAAGGTAAATTATGGTTATCGAAGTATCTGCGTGATTCGAGGTTGAGGGATGTTCTCGAGGGTTGATCGGTCTTGTGGATCGTTGCGTTTTGTTGTCTTTGTGGTTGTGGTTGATAGGGGTTTTAATATATGGAATTATAAAAGTGGTTAAGTTGAAATTAAAATAGAAATTGGTTTATCGGTTATTTTATACCACTTTATTCTAAACTAAATTAATAGAAAAGAAAAATGTATGACTTAGATCACTTTCTGAATTTTGGAGATATGTGTAGGGATATATACTAGCGAATTGGTATTGATAGAATTTAGATGTTGTTTTATTGTAACAGATGTTTATTTACAAGGTAAGGTGAGGTTCTAATTAAGGTAAGATTAATAATAATTAATAGGTACAACTATTGGGTTGGCAAGAAAGTAATTTCGGTTTGTACCAGGAGTAGCGTTGTGTTTCGTTATTTTTTTGTCAATGTCAAAATTCTTTTCATTTGAAATTCAATAGCTGATAACTTTAGGTCACTATAGAAACGAATTCCGTGAACTTTTGTTTAGAAGTGTTAGTTTATGGTCAATATTAACATGGAGTGCAAAAATACGCATTTTGGACAGCTGAAGCGGCTGAAGCTTGCAAAAACATATGCAAACCTTATGGTATTGGTTGTTTAATAAAATAAGTTCATTCTTTGTTTTATTTCACATTAAGAATCCAAAATTACTTTCTTGCCGACCCAATATAATAGTACTACTATACTGTAACTATAAAGGTACAACTATAATAATTAACAGTTCAGCGTCAGGCTTTAAATTTTAATGAAGTTAAATGTTATAAATATTTATTATATTCATATAAATATGCTATCCATTGTTAACATTCGTGTCGTTCACGTTTTTAATTTTGCGAGTATGAGTCTTCTGTCTATAGTTATGAAGTCATGGTGTAATTATGACATGCAAGAGTCCTATTTTGGGGTAAATGATATTTTGCAGAATGTTCTATAGCAATTATTCGTTACAGAAGAGTGAGAGAGGATTGATTCATCGTTTCAATATATATTTTGTGTTTTTCGTTGAGGGTTGAAGATGTTATTGTCCCGTTCTACTCATAATAGTAGATATAATAGTAAAATAGTATATATAATACTCATAATAGTAGATATAATAGTAAAATAGTATATATAATACTCATAATACTCATAATAGGTTCAGGTGTCGGTACATATGAAATAGATCAACACTGATCTCTAGCGACTACGATACCTCGAGCTTGATCCTCAAAACATCGAGAGCTTTCGATACTTGAGGAGTTGCGCGAATATTCTAGAGTCAGTCGTAAATGATGTTCGTGCCACGATTCTAGAAACAGCAGAAACACCCAGAATGATCCATGTCATGTACCCCTAGCGAAGATAGAGGACCCCTGATCATCAGGGTAGTCAGTTTAGAGCAAACCCCAAAGATCTATGAGATAACAGGAGCCATTTTTATCACGAGACAACGATAGATTCAGCATATTAATCGGTCGCAATTAAAAATTCGTGAGAATCTTGTCTTATTATCGAAATTGTGAATTTTTTCCTGTTCTTCCTTGATGTTTCTTCCATTTAAGGTATTGTGATTCATGGTCAAGTGGTAAGTGATTCTTTCATTCTTCATTTGAATCTTGGAGATTAAAATTGTCGATGACGTCTGTCAGGTCGTTTCTAACAACTTGCCCGATATCTCGAATTTCCGATCAAATAATAAAATTCAATTGCAATTAAGGAATTATGTAATCAGAGTCAAGAGGGTCGCGTCCTGTTCCTTGCTGAACATTTCGAGTTTCTAGAACGAAGTTAAATAGAGGTTATCGAAATTTATTGTCAACAATTAACACGCGTACAAATGTTGGGTACTAATAGAGGAATGATTGATATTAATGACTGGGAAAGGAATTTTATTTCATCATGACAGTGTTACCGTCGCTAATATATCTCCCAGCACTGAAACGCACGAAATAATAAAAAGTGAAACGCGTCAGCGGAATCTATCGTCGTGCGTGTTAAAAAAAAAATCGAATAATTAAACGGCGGATTATTTACGCGATTGTGAAGTATCGATGTTTGGGTATTTACATAAGCGATGCTTATGTAAAATTTTGGACAAGGCATTTTTCGCGGCTCGGCCAATAATAATTATAATTAACGCGGGGAAAACTTCAGGTATTCCTGTCCACTTTTAATTCCAGAATCTTGCAACTTTCTACTTCTGAATCTTGGTAAAAGTATCGATCTCGAACGTGTTAATAATAGTTTAGCTATACCGTTTCCAGTTATCATTTTTCATAGTGGATACCCGAGTTTGTTAACGAGAAGTACTTTTTTATACTCTCGCTGAGTGGTGTTGAGTGGCTTTCTGTTTTAGGTCGTTGAACTCGTTGCAAAAGCAGTCGTTGCTGTTCGTAAGGTGAGACTCAGCGATTCGTTCGAGCAAAGAGAACAGAACTTCTAACATATCCCAACAATTCCACTTTGAAGTAATCCTCTCTGTCTCGCAGTACTTGATATTTGATAGAGATAGATAAAGGTGCCTGAATAAGGAAACAAATAGCGCAAAGTCACTCTGAAAATACACTTCACTTCTTCGACGAAAATTAGAGGGAGAAACGAGTCAAACTATCTCAGGTTGTATTAATTTGTCGCGAAGAATTATTTATCTAAACCAAAGACGATGTGAACACGATACTAAGAAAGAAATTTTATTCATACTGTGAAGAAATATTGTGTTACTTTTCTTTAATAATAATTTGCTTAAATTTTAATCTTTCGTTTAGAGTTTTGCACTTCGTTTAGTATAAAGTAACCGTCGATTCGACAAAACGAGAATTTAAATCGATATTCGTATCCGAGTTAATTATGCTTGATATATGTAGTAATTAATTTCTACAACTACTGTTTGAACAATTATCCAATCTTCTGGTTCTATTTCATCGATCGACTTACGGAACCAGTTGTTACATAGTAATCTTCCCCCCAGTACTATATTCCTCATCTATTTTAAATATTTCACAACTCGCTCACCCTTGTTCTAACCCTAATTCCATCCTTTAACATCCACCCTTTCGGAAAGCCAATTATTATTATATTGTAACTATCCGTTAAAAATAAACTGAAATGGGTTATTTTCCTTGCAATAGTCTTCCAATAATAGACGTAAGTTTGTACAAGAAACCTTCGGTGCAAAAGTTTTAGAGTGACAGGCATGGGTTGGATTGCATTTATTAAAAAGGCTGATTTATTCCTGGAACACCTCCATCTTCGAATTACCGCGAAACGCTAAATATTTCCAAAAATTAAAGAAACCTAAACTCGCAATTTTCAATGATCCATAACTAAGTAAAGTCGGATTGTGCTTATTAAAATTAGAATAAATAGAGTTTCGCTACTTGCTTCATCCCTAGAATTCCCCCATCATCATATGAAATGCTAAATTTTACCTAATATTTACGAAAATTAGATCTCGAACTAAACAAAAACTCGCAAAATTTATTAAAACAATGATGCAATGGTCAATAGGGATAGAAAAGACACGAGCTTGCATAAACAAAATTTCATAGAACAATTTCAGACAGACAAATTGCGTTTAATAAAATTAGGATAAACAGAGTTTCGCTATTTGCATCATCCCATCATCAAAATACCCCGAAACACTAAATATTTACAAAAATTAGAAGTTTGACTAAATCTAAGCTCGCAATTTTCATTGAAACAGTGATCCAGTGATGGACAACCAACAGAAAGAATACGAGCTTGCGTAAAAAAATTTCATGCAACAATTTCAGAAAGTTAGATTGCGTCTATTATAATTAGAATAAACAGATTTCGCTATTTACTTCAACTCTAAAATTCTTCCATCACCACATTACTCTAAAATACTAAATATTTGCAAAAATTCGAAATCTGACTAAACCAAAGCTTGCAATTTCCATTGCAACAGTGATTCAACGATCGACCAAACCAAATTGAAAAGAGATATGCTTGCGTGAAAGAATTGTCACGGAAGAATTTTAGAAAGTCAGGCGAAAGTGAAATAAAAAAAGGGACAAACCGAGTTTCTTACCGCGGGATCATTAGAAGAACGGTTAATTACCGGCGTGCGTGCGTTATAAAACGGCCCATCACGCGGAACGTCCATGCAACGTGTCCACCGAGATTAATCAATCAGAGTTACCCTGCCTACGCGAACAATGCGTCTCGTATCAATAAACGGTGCATTTATCTTCTTCCTCGGGGCCCGCCGCGTCGCGCGGGCTTGCGCAACGCGCCATCTTCTTGTCGGCGTTTCGCGAAAGACGGAACAACCTGCGGTCGCAACGGGGCAACGCCTCGATCCCAGGCACATTAATTACCGCGACTTGATGCATGGAAACGCCGTGGCTCGCTAAGCCGCGTAATTAATCGCTGCACGTGGAAAGATGATATCGATTTCGCGGCTCTCATCTGCGATGCGATCTAGGAACGAGAGGATCGAGCAGAGTCGCGAGGTATCCATATAGGGTGGAGCCGCGAGGAAGAGGTCGCTGCGATCTGCAAACTGGAATTTCCGCCACTCGCGTTTAAATTCGGTCTAGACGGCTGATAATAATTAAGCCACGTTGAGATTATTATTGTTGTTCAGACGTTACAGTGAAATGAATTGTAAACGATTGACGAATACGATATTTATTATATAATTTATTATATTAGGTCATTCGGAAAATCATTTCGTTTTTCTTAATTATATTTGTTTACAGCCAACTTCACACTTGAGTCGCATAAAAATAAAAATAAAAAAAAGGAAATGACTTTCCGAACGACCCAATACATAATAAGAGTAGGGTTTGGGCTGGATTTAACCCATTTGCATCATTAAGCGGAATAATCCGCACTCAATAACTGTTGCTTGTCTATTTTAAATTTATGTATCACACAACTATGTAAAAGAATAAATATTTATACTATAGCATCATATAGAATGATGTTTTAATATATGCATAATTTCTAGATCAAATATAAGTAAGAGTTCGTTTGCTACACTTAATTTCATTGAAAGTCTTGGAAGACTTCTTTCAGAGCGATGATGCAAATGGGTTAATCTACGCAAGTCAGAAAACGTCTCCAATGTGCGGAGAAAACAAATGACATTCGGTTACAAATGAAGGAGACTTAGATAGGGATCGCTACCATCTTGTTGACCTTAGAGTTCTATTTTTGGCAACACTATAAAAATTATACATGGTAGTAAATTGGACTTTGAGAAAATTCATCGTTTTCGATGCACTTGTTCCTTCAGCACCTAGAATTCATTAAAATTTTAATCACTGACGACGAGTATGGCTTATTTACTCGATTATTGGTTACTCGTCTTTGTATTTGTAACAAATTTCCGGTTAGTTCGAAAATATATATTATGTACATCAATACGTATATACTAGGTGTGGCACGATTTTTTAAATATCGTTAAATATATAATAAATAATGGGTCGCAACGATTTTTTAAATACTTTTGACAGTGTGACAGAAAAATGATCAGTTTATTGTCGGCTACGTATATATTGAAGTAGAAAAATTCCTATATCTATTTTTCTAAATGGTACTCAATATTTTTGATTTTGTACGATTGTTGCCGATGAAAATACGAATTCGATAACTACTATATATGATATTCAAATGATCTTAATGTCAGAAATTTTGATTTGATATATAAACTGAACCATTGGAACTATTGCAACTAAAGTCGTAGGATAAGTGGTTAAACGATATATAATTAGTAGAAATTTCCAAAATTATAAAAATTACAAATTATCGATGCTATGGGTTTTTATGGTTGAGGACGGTCTCCGTTTCAAATATTGTCGAAATAGATATTAATAAAAATTCGCATGGGAGAAATAAATATACGTTATTTCTATTGAGTTGTTCAGAGTTCAAATTTCGTTTCTTTTTTTCTTTTTTACACGGCTTAAGTGTGAAGTTGGAAAAAAAGAAATTACTTTCCAAACAACCCAATATATTAGTAAAAATGAATGTTAACTTCGATTGCTTTGATAATTCTAATATTAACCCTTTGCGGTCGGTGTCCCCGTTACAGGGACATTTTTCAATCGTAAAAGTCGACTTTAGAACATTACAGAGATTTTAAATTTTGTATTCTTACGTGTTATAAGTAGTATTAAACGCAACAAATCGGTTTTAACAAATACCGTGCGCTTTGATATCTATATATTGACTTTAAATTCTTGTAGGAAAAAATAACTACGAAACTGCCGACTGCAAAGGGTTAAGTCTCTCACGCATTAACTTCTTCAGAACTACCCCAAGTATCTCCACCCTCTCGCAAACGATAATTAATTCCATTCTCTCTCTTTCTCTCCTCCGAAAAAATATAACAAAAAAAGGAATCGATAATTCGGAAAATCGACTAAAATTCCATAGCCACGCGTGCCTCGGAATTCCCACGGAATCCAGCAAAGTAACCAAACTTCCTGGACCGTGGCTGTAAACATACCGTAGATAGTTAACATAGGAATGGTGGAAGGAAAATAAACAGATACCCAGATCCATCGTGGCAATCCTGCGAAAGGCACCTGCGCTATTTCCAACACAAAGACTAAGCCACTCGCCCCGGCTAGTTCAGTAGCTCTTGCAGCGTCAACAAATGTAAATCGTTCTTCCTGGTCGAGGTTGTCCGCCATAAATCCGCGAAGCGCCGTGGGTCGCCGTAATTTATCAAAACTCGAACGAACGTCTCCGTGACGATGAGGCGAGGGGTAGGTGGACGCCGAGAACGGAATTATTCCTCGGAAAATAACCGTTATAAATCCCCTTCAGCGGAAAACGCGCTGACACCGGCGACGGATTTCGAATCGAACGACGCGAATCCATCCGGGGCTAAGTAAGCCGGACCATCGACGCGCAGATGAGAAGCAGAGGGAGAGAGAGAGAGGGAGAGGAGAAAAAGGACGACCTCGATATTAATAAGAGATCCTGCTTTCCACGTGCTTAACGAAGGCACACGAACGATCTCTCGCGTGAGTTTGCTCGCCGGACACGCTCCATAGATGATAAATACCATGGGCCACGCGTGCAGGGTGGCGCGAGGGTGGTCGAGGTTGTGCAAAGACGGGGCGAGGGGTTCGCGCTGATTGTATTTTACGGAATCAATATCATTAATGTGATACAGTAGAGAACGGCTGATGAAGCCACGGCTGAGCGGCAGGCTTCTAACCACTTCTTTAATCGCCGAGTTTCAGGGGGTGCAAATCGAAACGGATCTGATCTCTCCTTTCGCGGTTGGGTTTGGCTACGAGATACTGAGGAGAATTGCTAATATTTTTAATAATTAAACACAGCAGTGTTTTTTTCTGTTTGAACAATACCGAATTTCTTTGGTACGAGACGTGGTTACTTCCTGAATCTTAATTGTTTCGCGTTCACTCGCCGGTATTATCCTTGGAACATAACATTACACCACTTTGTCGTCTCAGGTATATCAATATATTGGGTTCTTCGCAAAGTCATTTCGTTTTTTTTTTATGCGGCTTAAGTATGAAGTCGCTGTGAAGGAATACAATTAGGTCCTCTGTTTGGAAAAAAACGAAATTATTTTCCGAACGACTTGATATATAAGAAAATTGCATTTTCTCTATGTTATGGATTCGTGGAAATTAGACAGGGAAAATTGAAATGAAAATTTGAGTTGAAGGTTTTAGTGAGAAAATTTTATAATATGGAATTGAAGGGCGATAAATTAAAAGAATTATTATATTAGTCATAGATTTCTTATAGGTAGAAGATTAATGTTAAATTTACTATTAACAATTGAAAAGTTGGTGGTATTACTTTTTTTTTTGTTTTCGGTACCTACCCCTTCTTTGATTCCGTTTCTTTAAGTATAGTTTGTTGTTGTAGTTTGTCATTAACCGTTACAGGGTTATTGTTACGGAGTCCTTTACTATGTTCACCTATTATTCTTAACTCTTGGCTATTAGAAATAAGATTTACACTTTGATGACCGCTGATGAAACAATCGTGTCGTACAAGCAGCACTGAATTACGATCGTCCATTGTACGATGATTCTGAAAGCGATCCTAGCCAAAAAGTCAGCAGCAGTGATTTCATCGGTTATTTTATTCCCTGCTTCTTCGAAATTAATTATTAAATACCTCGAAACATGGTGACTTACACCATTTCGGTATATTTACCTTTTTACTTACATCTTACGATCATTTCAACACCGACTCACACCATTCATTTCTTACCAGTATAGAAAGATGGATATTTGATGGATGGTTTTATTAATTAAATAAATTAACGATACAAATCTGTGTGAGACTATAAGAATTCGAATTATATTTCGTTCTAAACTACTGAACAACTTTGGTTCCACTCAAAGCCAACTCTATACCAACACTAAGATTCTAAGCCAGCAAAGCTAAACCAACTCTTGTCCTTCTTATACCTGTTTTCCCATCATGCACAAGCTTTCCGATGTCTCCCTTAACATGACCATATTTGAAAATTTTTCAGGGTACCGAAAACCATGTTTCATTATCTCCTAATAATTTCACCTGGAAGTAGCTCTCGTCATTAGCCAATCGCCACGTTTTCAAGTCAGAAGCCTACACGCGCTTCTTCCACCCCTAAAGAGGTCTCTCCACAAACAAGCTTCGTGGATAAATCATTAAATTCTCTCTTCGAAGGAAGTTCGTAACAAACCATAGTAAACACGCGGTCACACGACTGGAAAAACGTGTCCTAATTGCCAACCCCTAATTCGGTGGTGCACGTAGCCAGATAGGTAGGATGTACCCAGCCGAGGATATTTCACGAATATAGCCTATATCCACTCTCCGGCAATCAACCTAAATCTCTCCCATCTCGATCCTTCTATCAATAAAACCAAATTCAGGTCAATTAACCAATTCGACCACTAATAATAACCGTGCCGGCGCAAATCGAGCGAATCCAGGCGGCCGTGAGCCGGAGACACGGCTAAAGACACAACACGGCCTGCGAATCGAGATCGTCCAGATATTTTTCGTCTATCTACCCAGTTCATCCCGCTCGTGATTGGACTGCCAACGGCCGGCCAGCGCGCGGCTCTGCATATCTCGCGTTCTCGTCACGCTTTATCGCCGCGGAGGCGCGAGGACGTTTCTTAGGCATGTAATTCATGAAAAGAATATTCAATGGAAATGCCCGGCCATTGGCAATGGATATGCCCGACGTGCACCACATTGCAATTTACGACGATCTAATCGCGGCTAAAGTTCAGGGCCGTACGCGCCCCGCGGTGGCGCCCCCGCACGGCCGCCATCGCGATCCGCGGCCGCCCCCGGGAATGCACCCGGAAACGGGGACCAGTGCAACCAGAGACGCTGGCCGAACGCCATTAATCAACCACGGGACGATCGATGAATGTTTTTCGTAATTGGCACCGTGTTCGTTACGGTACGCTACGCTGCGATTTGTACCGCTGGGTGGGCGTAATGCGGTTCTCGGGATCGCAGACATTTCACACCATTTTCGTCGCCGTTTAATTGCCACCGCGAGTTTTGTCAACGAATATTCCTCTCTTTGGTGTACGTTATTGTCGTCGTTTAGTGGTTCCCGAGTCATCGAGTGGGTCGATGTCGTTNGAGAAATGTATGTTTCCCTGAGGTTTTCTCTGGAAATGGCAGAAGAAATCAAGTCAAGATATAGTAGAATTACTAAGATATATAAAAGAGAATTATATTTCAAGTTTGTTACCAGCGGCTTCCAATGTCTTGAACGTTTTATTTGATATGTACTTCGGCTAAAAAATAGGACAATTTAAATACACAGTCGACATAGGACAGCAAAGGGTTAAACTCTTGTAATGTGATTTAATTACGAAAGATTGTGCATCGTGGAATTGCTATATTTTAATTCGCCGTTGTATGCTTGTTTTACTCGCGAAGAAATTATAAAAATTTGGAGGATTTATGTTGGAATAGATGTAGGATTTTTATGATGTGGTTTGAAAGGTTCAAAGTCTGGTGGGAGAATTTTTCCTTTCCAAATTCGCGAGTTGTCAACAAGAGACTTACCTTGTCCCCTGAGTTATTTTAAAAAATAGAACGTTTAATCTTTGTTACTATATGGAGAGATTTTGTTGCTTCACGCTTTAGATACACCCGGCTTCTTTTTTTTAATTGAAATTATACAAATTTTTCACTTGTTGAAATACGTTGTATATAATTTTAGTATTGAAGTAATAAAATATTAAATTTTGCAGGTTTTAATTGCGTTAAATTGATAGATTTTGCATTTGAAATATTTTTGAAATTATTGAAATCGTGTGAGAACTCTGAGAAAAATTATTTCCTTATTTATTTTCAATTCTATGTATATGTTGCGATAAATGTGATTAATCCGATGATTATGTACAATTGCCGGTTATTGTATATTATAATCATTAAGTTTGGTTTGAATTAGGTTTGGATTACATCCGTGTGATTAAAAATAGCCATTTGTCGAATTTTCAATTGTAAATTATAAAATATTATTATTCGCAGCCTCTTGTGTCATAGTATCCAACAAAATACTATCCTACTGATCTCAAAAAATTCTGCTGCCAATATTTAAGAATTCATAACATTTGCCAAACTTTGTGATGATTATATTTAACCGGAAATTATACATAAGCTCCAGATTAATCACGTTTACCGTAACATGTATATTATATTCGGATATATATTGAAAGATGAGTCGTTATCCTTATGGAACCCCATGACAATTTTATTTCATCAACTCTTATGTTTGAAAAGAATTTGCATATTCAGAACTAATATTATATTACTTATTACTATATACCTGAAACAAATATTCCTGCTGGTCTACGCTGAAAATTACTATGGATCACAGACAGTTAACGATGATACAATTATTTATCTCTTCCTTCTTTTCTTTATTTCGAGAAACTTTGCGAAGAGCAATTAAACAATTAAGAATGTCAAGAGGTTAATGGAAGTTAATTTAACAAATGGAAAATTAATTTCAGTAAATGGGACTATTAATAAAGTAGAATTATTTGAAGTACACATTAAACGTAGTCAGAGTGCCTGTCACGCCAAACATAAACGAGAAAATAAAGCGATGCTGGTACAGCACTTATCACATATACTTGCTAAATATCCCAATATAACCTCGACTCATAAATCATCCACATCACGAAAACATCAACAAGTCCACCAAAAACATTCATTTCCACCACCACCATTATTCATTCACCCATTTCCCCCCAAACAAGTCCACTTACCACCAAAATTACTAAACCTGTCAAAACGACCGATTTCAGATCTTCAGCTTTCGCATCTACCGTAAATATGCATTTGATCGATCCTTTTCAAAATAACAATATAAATCATGCTACAATGCAACGTTAATTATGCGAATTTTTATTACACAAATGACCGTATGAGAAAGAGCGTGTTATGTTAGACTGGGTAGATAAACATCTGCATTTAATTCACATGTAAATTCTTTTTCATTTCACACTTTTCTTACTAAACATCTACATTTTCACGTGAAATTTGTATATTCTCTTCGACGTCTGATCAATTGATACAGATAATCGACGTCTCACGGTATCTTGATTACTCTTACTTCACATGTACTATGCGTTCGCGCCAAGTTGGCACAGCAGATTTTTATCTTCAGGATTGACTGACTTTGCTGACACTCTCTTGATTATAAACAACGGCTACTATTGGCAGAAGAGTGACAAAGATCTTCGACGGGCCGTAGCGAAATTGAATAAGATAGTAATGTTAACATTTTGTCATACTTTGACGAGTCGGACTTGTGACGAGAATTTTGGGCCAAACTAGAATATCACGAGTCTGGCTCGTAATTAAGCGCGAATCATGGATTATTAGATTTATTTTTTGACGTGTTCGACGAAAATTTGTGGATCATATTAGGTACGCAGACAAATCTTGTTTATATCGTGTTTCAAGCTTCGGAATTATTCGGGCCCAAGCGATGGGCCCGGATTCTTCCGAATTAAATGGTATGACAAATGGTATGATATTCTTGTCATATATTGTCTTGCAAGTTTTTAAGAGTTAGACTTTAAACGGTACAATAGCGTGTAAATAATAATAATAAAATCATTCGAAGCAATCTAAATTCATTTTAAAAATAATATAATTTTGATTACCATATTTAGAGAGGCACACAGAGCAATAAAGGTTAACTTTAACACTTTAACAGCCACGCCGAAATCACGTGTTTCGCTCAGGACACCACGACTCTATTTTTATTATTCAAAGCCTTTTATTTCAAAGTATCTTCCAATTAGTGGCTATATTCAAAATGCACCAATCGCCACTTTTCATTCAATTTTTAAAATTGTAAGAAGTTCAAACGTTACCAATGCTCACCGTGGCAGTCAAAGTGTTAAGAAACAGAAAACTAAATCATAACATAAGATTGAAAAAAAATCTTGTAATTTTTATTTCAAAATATCTTCCAATTACCGGATATGTTCAAAATGCACCAATCGCCACTTTTCATTCAATTTTTACAATTGTAAGGAGTTCAAACGTTACCAATGCCAACCGTGACAGTCAAAGTGTTAAGAAACAGAAAATTAAATCATAACATAAGACTGAAAAAAATCTTGTAATTTTTATTTCAATGTACTTTTCCATTAGTGGCTATATTCAAAATGCACCAATCGCCACTTTTCATTCAATTTTTAAAATTGTAAGAAGTTCAAACGTTACCAATGCCCACCGTGACAGTCAAAGTGTTAAGAAACAGAAAACTAAATCCTAAGCTATCCAACTCTACATTCTTGATAATATCGTCAATATCCCACCTAAACGCACCCTTGCGAAGGTAAATATCCCGACTATGAAAAGCAGCTGAGCCGAAACTCGGCTTAATCTCGCGGCCCCCCGAATCATCCAAACAAAAGCTCGATCACGGGGGAACTCAGGCATAACCATCCGACGTTATAACTCTTTCTCAACGTTATAAACTCACCGGTTGAATTATTAGCGGTGGTATAATGAAATTTTCCCCGGATTATTACCCGGTTGGCCGACGGTGGCGCATCGACCGTGGTAGAAGTCGACCCGGCCACCTCCACGAAGAAGGTCGCCCTTGCGTTCGTGAACCTCGTCCACTTTCCACCAGGGACACTGTGCACCTTGGTCAGGTGGGTGTGAGTTAATTAGAGGCCATACTGTACGTTGGAGCGCCCCCTTACGGTCTCCGTTAGCGGCCTTCCCGGCCACGACCGTCGTCAGGATGGAAGAACACACTGAAAGGGGGCGGGGGTGCAACGCCTGGCCTGTCGTGGTAATATCTAGTACGTGCTACGTGTCGACCGCTTATTAAAAACATCGAGCCTCGGCCGGCGATCCCTTTTTCCAGCCGGAAACACCGCAAAACACACACGGGCCGCGAGCATAAGCGTTCGTACGTGTGTGTACACGCGAGGTTACACGCGTGCGTCGGGGGTTAAACTCGCGGCTTATTACGGTCCCCGGACGCCGCGCCGACCAGGGAATTATTAACTTTTCCTATTTTACGGCCCACCCTGTGGATATTGGCCGGGCTCGCGGACGCCGCGTATTTAAATTCCACCAACCGGCCCGCGTGTCTCCCACTGACGCGTCGCGGCGCTCGGCGGGGGTGAGACGCGATCGAATTTTACGCAGGGGGTGCAAGTTTGTCGAGCTTTCAAATGTTTCTAGTCTCGGTTGTTGATCTTTTTGATTTTTTCTTCTCGGTGGTATTCTCGTTCCAGCGAAAAATTTAGGAAAAATATATGGGGGGCTTCTTTTGGGACTGGGACACTTTGAAATTTATTTTTGATGATTTCGTTCTCACTTGCAGCGCTTGATTTGATTTTTAACAATTTAGGGATTGGGTGAATTATGGTGTAATGTACGTGTGTGTATTTATTTAGTTGCTACATCTTTTGGGGGCAAATTGAATTGAATCATTATTATTTTATGTTTATTTATTATGTAATGATTCTGTTAATAAAAAATACCAATTTTGTTTAATTTAATAATTCTGAAATCTTGTGCCTCAAACAAATGTCTTATAACGTATACTGGTATACTGGCAAATTAGGTTCTTCGAAATTTACTTGTTTTTTATTTTATTTTAATTCTCGGCTAAAAGTGTATTATGTTATGATATAAATAACAATATTTTTATAGAAACTGAAGTAGTATTTCTTACCATAAGAGTTTTACACATGATGAAGGAATGTAGGTAGCTATTGATTTAATTACTAGTAAGTACCTCTAGAAAATTATGAAAAATATATTGCTGATCCAATGCGCTATTCACAGAAGAACTTAAAAAAAATTCCGTGAATGTTAAAATTCCGATAACTCCATTTCCAATCGTCCACACAATCGAGAACGTAGGTAATCAGGTTCTGTTTCTCAGCCAAACTCCTCACGCACCCCTATTTCACGTACTTCCAAGCCTCGTGCAAACCGTTCGTTGCTCCATCGCGTTAAACACGATCCAACTGCACACACGCGAGGAGAAATTCGAGTCCCTTAAACGGGCAGTCCTTACAGAAGTATCGGTAAATTTTTAAACGATCAATTATCGGCTGCTGCCGCGTAAATAGGGAGCGTGCCTTGTTTCCCAAGCACTGTCACTCTTCTGATGTCAATTTCGGCCTATCAACACGGTATTAAAGAGCGGTACGTCATTACCGTGTAACCGATTCAATATTTAAACAGTCACGTCGTCGATTAGTCGCGCGAGGATCGATAAGTCGAGGAAAACGCGATCGCTGGCAGGAGAAACTGACCCTCTTACGTCCGCAGTCGCAGGAAATCGTTGGAACGGTGGCACGTCACGGTTCCACCGGCTATTACCAGCCTATCTGCCTTCGTAATCCTACGTACGTACGTACGTACGGTGTAACGACGCTTTTCACAGAACAATAGAAACGGCACGGGGCTTGTTTATCACGCGCCGCGGCGCAAATTTGCGCCTACACCGGGGAGATCAATTTGTTCGACGAAAGGGCCCAGGCTGATTACATCCCACCGTCCATTTCGCTGATTACTCAAGCTCGCCGTCCCTTTTTAGCCATGCAATCGTCGGAATTTACCATAAACAATCTTGTCAGGTAATTTCGCCGGACTCCGTTAGGGTGTCACGCGTCCTCCGCGTGTTCTTAATTTTCCGTATTACTACTTGGCAGCCGGCTGAGCCGGATTGCGGGATCTCGTTGCTGATTATCGTCTGTATTCGCGTTTCGCTGATGTTTCGCGTCGGGCGAATTCTTTTGGGCTCGGTGACGATGGGTAATTCGAGATTTTATCGAGTATGATCAAATTTTATTCGGCTATTCGAGTCTTTCCGCGTTCTACTCGTGTTTATGAAATGTTATCTTCATCTTAGACTCGCGTTCATGAGGTTGATTCTACATCGAATGTGTATTTAAGTTTTTGCTAGAGGATGTGATTAGTTGCGATACTTTTTGCCGTTGATACACGCCTGTTATTAATTAGAATATACACTGCAGACGTTTGCAACAGAAACTTAATTATATATGAGTACATGCTCGTTATTCTGCTTTAACTATTCTATGTACGCTTCGTTTATGATAATAATAATAATGAATGTTCAGTTTTGTATTTAAGCATCGGAGATTGAGGTTTAACGAAGTATTATATAATCATACTTCGATACTGANAAATTGCAGCGGTTGGGAAATAAAAATTCTCGAACTTTCGGTTCAGTGTGAAGGTAGGGAATGAAAATTTACTAGCGAAGATTCAGTCATCTTCGATATCACGCTGTTGTACTATTGACTGTACGAATTTCTAGTGAACTCGTTTAGGAAGCTAGAATTATCGACCAGTCAAGTGTGCCTAAATATATTTCGCATAGATAATAACAATTAACGCGGTATGATAAAAACAACGAAGTATTATATAATCATACTTCGATACTGATGTTTCCAAGACTGCTATTGCGTTTTAAGTAGTTCTTCTTTTTGCATATAATAAACAAAAATAATTCTCGAAACTAGATATAATGAAATTAGGAAAATGATTATGGCAAATTTCCGACACGAAGGCAATGTTAAATGCTCTAAACATTCTTCTCCGAAGGTGTATGAAAAGAAATCAAAAAAAAATTTGAAATGATGCAAATTGAAGTGAATTATTATTGGAATTGGACAGTAGTAATAATTTATTAATAAATCATTAGAATCCGCGTGTGACCATTCGCCATTTCATCAGATTCTAAGATCGATATTTATTAACACATTAAATTTATAATTACTAAACAATGCGTGGAATTTCGAAGTAAAATAAATTATTTACCGTTTTAATAGTACCTTCAACTTTATAACAGAAAATCTTCGAATTATTATTTTTCTCTGACGAAAAAATCGCCGAGTGTAAAGGGTTAAACATATGAATTATTTTTTTACACAAATCTTAAATCCTGTCGAATTATTTCTTGACAGGAGTCGAATATTAAACACACGAATCATATAGCGATTTTAGACTAGTCACAGTGCTCAACTTCACAAACAAGTCTATAACTCCTTCCCTGACTATTCTTAATCTTTTTCCCATTTTTTCCCATCGTGCACGCGTTTTCCGATGTTTCCCTCAACATGACCGTATTTAGTCGCGTTGTGGACCTGACGCATCACGAGATCAGAGTTTTCTGATAGACCTGAGCCTTGCATCTTAGTGTATAATGCGCGATACTACGATATTATACACAACCATGAAAAATAGAAACGATCAGAAGCGACGCGAATTCTCTTAACTCCGATAATCATAGGAATAATCAGAAATAGCGGAAATTCAAATCCTCTGTCAGCTAACTATACCGGGTATCAATATTCGCCATTAATCACCGAGACAAATATCCTCTGGCACCCTAAACTGTGAGTTCCCTTTCCTTTGTACCAAACGAAGAAGCCGGCACTGCCGCATGCCGGGTGGCTCGTCCTGGCCATGGAAAAAGTTATAAATAATATATTTCTCGATTTCGAAGCCTTACGCGGCGAAGCTTCCATCAAGAGCGAGCAGCGTGGTTTCCAGCGTGATGGCGCAGCGGTAATGCAGCGTCCCTCCAGGGGGTTGGCAGAGTTAACGAGACGTCATAAGGGCCAAAGTATAATTGCGTCAAAGGCGTATAACGGGAGTAATCGTACGGGCGCAGTCAAGCTGCAGCTCGCAGCACTGGACGAACACCGGCGAGAAACGGGGTTTTGACGAAGGAGAGAGAGAGAGAGAGGAGAGAGAACACAGCAGCGTCATAGGGGAATGGAACGAAATTAAGGAAAGAAATAATGCGATAGGAGAAAGTGGAAGCGCGACCAGAGGGGGGTTAGGGCGCGCACACGGACGCGTCGCGACGCTGGTGTGCCAGCGTGACACAGAGGTCTCGTCGTCGAAAGGAAGCTCGGTACACGTGTTGATGACCGAGACTCATCCCTAATTGCGCCTGATGACACCGTGTCCTCGGGGGTGAAACCGCAGAACGCTCTTCTGCCCCGGCTTCCTTCATCCCCTCTCGTGCGTCGCGACGCTGGCCATCCCCGTGGACAGAACCCTCCGCACGAAAAGGGAAAAGCCTGGACGGCCGGGACATGTGTCGTGCTCAAGCATCCGGAAAAGCACACCGGGTTATCTAGGATCCGGACCAAAATACACGGCACACGTTCGAGGGTCGTTTTTTCGTCCTTCCAGCCACGATGCTCTTCCGTTCCGAGGGCGACGATCCTGTCACGTTTACCTGGATAAGGGCCAGCTTTATTGGTCTTTTAGTCCAGGCCTGCGCTGTCCGCTTTCTACCTAAACGCTTTGCATCCGGCCGAGGTGCCAGAACGCAGAGCTTTCGTTTCGAAGTCTGATATTAACCATTTGCATTCGAGAGGAAACTCTCAGTCGATATTTGTTTTAATCTTAATTACGAATATGAAACGATAAATATATCAGGGGTAACTGTGTAAATGGAATAACACAATAACTTAACTGAAACACCTTTGTGTCTTTTTTATTTTATCTCGCTATTAAATGTGACAACTAGGATACAAAGATAAAAGAAAAGCTTTGAGTTGCTGTTGTTCAAAGGGTTAACTTCATTATTAACATAGGGGTAACATCGTTCTATTCACACAAGGTATAAAGCTGTTACCTTACAAATTAAAACGCGAACTTTTTTATCCTGGTAACGTAACAAGGAAATCTACTTTTAATTCCTTAAATCATCGATTGTGTTGAAGAAACTTGGAAATGAGGTATTTTGTCGTAATGCAATGCGTTAAGCACTATATGAAGTGAAACCTTCACAAATTTATGGTTCGAGGTGATACTTACACTATTTGGCGATACGAAGAACGATCTAATTAGGATTACACTTACGATTACGACTTATAATTCTCTGGAACGTAAACGAACACGGAAAACGCAAAAGCGCGAGCTATCGCAATTCTCGCGAAGCGACCGTTCTCTCGATCTCGTCCAACAATTACGTTATACTAACATCGGTCCCCTAAAAGTTTGACAAAATTACGGAACGCTTAAATATCGCATCGCTATATCGCGTAGACGCGTGTCACCCAACTTACAATTCCCTCGAACGTAAATGAATATGGAAAACGCAAAAGCGCGAGCTTCTCGCAAGAACCACGAAGCGACCGTTCCCTTGATCTGGTCTATTACGTTATATTAGGTCGTCCCATAAATCAGTGCCGGTTTTTACTTTTACCATTTTAAATTATACGTCGAATAAACCTTTAAATATTGAGAAAAAATTTAGTCACCCTTTTGTTCTACGACTTCTTCCTATTTCGTTGACAAAGACGTTAATCATCGATATAGTCTATAAAATGTGACGAAGAATGTAAAAATCACCGCGGAACGAACTTATGGGACAACCTAATACTTACATGGGTCCTCTAAAAGTTCGGAAAAATTAGTAAACGCTTAAATATTGCATCGCTATATTAGATGCGTGTCAACCGACTTAGAAATCTCTTGAACGTAAACGAATACGGAAAACGCAAAAGCGCGAGCTTTTCGCAAGAACTACGAAGCGACCGTTCTCTCGATCTGGTCTAACGATTACGTTGTACTTACATCGGTCTCCTAAAAGTTCGACAAAATTACGGAACGCTTAAATATTGCATCGCTAATTCGCGTAGACGAGTGTCACCCAACTTACAATTCCCTCGAACGTAAATGAACACGGAAAACGTAATGGCGCGAGCTTTTTGCAGGAACTACGAAGCGACCGTTCTCTCGGTCTTACTAACGATTACATTGTACTTATATCGGTCTCCTAAACGTTCGGAAAAATTACGGAACGCTTAAATATTACATCGCTATATTAGACGCGTGTCAACCGCCTCACAATTCCCTCTAAAGTAAACGAGTACGGAAAACGTAAAGGCGCGAGCTTTTCGTAAGAACAACGAAGCGACCGTTCTCTCGATCTGATCTAACGATTACGTTGTACTTACATCGGTCTCCTAAAAGTTCGACAAAATTACGGAACGCTTAAATATTGCATCGCTAAATCGCGTAGATGAGTGTCACCTAACTTACAATTCCCTCGAACGTAAATGAACACGGAAAACGTAATGGCGCGAGCTTTTTGCAGGAACTACGAAGCGACCGTTCTCTCGATCTGATCTAACGATTACGTTGTACTTACATCGGTCTCCTAAACGTTCGGAAAAATTACGGAACGCTTAAGTATTACATCGCTATATTTGACGACAATTCCCTCGATCGTAAACGAATACGGAAAACACAAAAGCGCGAGCTTTTCGCGAGAACCGCGAAGCGACCGATTCTCTCGATCTGGTCTAACGATTACGTTGTACTCACATCGGTTCTCCAAAAGTTCTTAAAAAATCCGGAACGCTTATATATTGCATCGCTATATCGCGTAGACGCGTGTCAACCGCCTCCCAATTCCCTCGACCGTAAACGAGCACGGAAAAGATAAAGGCACGAGCTTTCCGTGGGAATCGTGAACGTTTCAACCACCTAGAAATCCACGCTCCACCAGCGAGCCACTCGATCATACCTCTGCCCGAGTTGCCAGCGAGCAACGTGCCGCCGGAAGACCCCACGGATCTATCCAAACAAACGAATTGCCCAAGTTATCCCCGGCATCCGAGGGTTTTTAACAGGTACGCAGGGCCCGGGCTGCAATCAACGTTCCAGCCCGCCTCGCCCCGCCGCCTATTCAATTACGCCGGAATTTCCTGGAATCGAATATCGTCCGAGGGCATTTCCGGCGCGACGCGTTCTTAGAATCCGGCAATTAATCGACCGTCAGACCGGAACGCCGTGCGACGCTGAATCGGGAATGGGTTCTCGGCCGGACAGAGCTGGATGAACGGCAGCCAGCCTGGGACCCGACGCGGGGCGTCGCGGGGGTGCTGCATGGCGAGCAGCTACGTTATGAATACATTATATCTCCGGTTCCAAGGGATGCTGGCACATGCGCCGACAGGGTGGCTCCACCCTGTCCTCCACCGGGACTCGCTGTGTTTCTCTCTCTCCTCCTCGGCCACCCTCTCTCCCACCCTCCGGCCCTCTCTGCCTCGCTCTCGCAGGACCCTCCTGTCTGTTCGCGCTAATTATACATGCGCTAACCAACCCGCCTCCAATGAGGCCGGGCCTGTCGCCCTCTCTGCAGAGAGGGTTCAACCACTCTTGTCCTCACTCGTCGGAGCCTGGGTGGAGCGTGGACCTTTCTCCGTCCTCGCCGCGCTGTTGCTTTGCTTAATTACGCGGAGGCGTTAACTAGCTCTCCGCCAACCCTTCGACACCAACCCTTTGCCGAGCTGCGTCCTCGTTCATTGGCTTCCCGCGTTAACGTCGCCTAGTTTCGCACGCAGACTCATCTCTTTGACGAATTATTCTACTACTATCCTCGCGATTCTAAATTACGCTATGTTTTTTGTGAATGAGGGATGAGGCCGCGAGTCGAAGGAAGACTCAGAGGATGGCTGGGAAGCTTTAGAGTACTAGGACTCGCGTGTTCCTCGATCTCAGATGTTACTTGGGATAAGAGAGGGAGAGGGTCGAGGGTTTGCGAATGAAATTTGTAGCATCAGAGATCTCTGTGTCGTTCAACTTGACCAAGTATAATTTTGCTGATACCTTTTTTACTGTAATAAGGATCGGTGTTACCAAGGGTAGCAATTAGAACTTGTTAGGCATCCAAGTTGAGAGACGTCGTATGTCTAATTCATCCGACCCAAAGTTTGTCCGAAGCAATTTCTCTTAAACTAATCTCGATCCCTCCGGAACATATCGTTCCGCGACTACGGTCTCTTTGTTAATTAAAAGAAAAATTAGATCCATCGTATCTGGCCAAGATTTGGAGTCTCCGACTGGAAAGTTTGGTCGGGAAAGTTGGGACCTAATTTCTAGAACTGTCGTAGAATCGCGTTACGCGAGCGAGCCCGTCGCGTTTTCTCGCTGGGCGATCGGTTTCCGGTGGATAATTAACCGGGAGCGGAGACGACACACAAAGAGAGGCGTGCTATTTTATATTCATTGCCTTCAATCCCATTAGGAGCTATCACCGATTCAATATTCCTCCACCGCGAGCCCGGGTTCGACTTAATCTCATATTCGCAAGACAAACACTCACCCTCCAGCGATCTTAACAGACGCTCCGCGGGAAGTAACGACCTCGCAATCTCCAATTTACGAGCGGACCGCACTCCGCGAGAGCCGGGGCGCTCCTCGAGGTCAAAGATTTCCTCGGCTCGATCTTCGTTTCCATGGTGGAAATGACCGAGACGAGCTTGTGCCGGCGCAACGAGATAAATAAGAAGGAGCCCGAGGAGCAGCCGACGAGCAGGCGAAGCGAAAGGGAGAGGGACGAGAAGAAGAAGCTCTGTTAAAGAAAGAGAGAGAGAGGGTGGCGAGAGGGGAGAGAAAGCGAGGGTAGGCAGAGAAAGGGAGAGGGCGGAGGGGTGGCTATTTGGGTGGAGGGCGCGAGGAAGGAACAGAGTCTCTCTCTCTCTCTCTTTCCCCAGCAAGCGAAGGCTAGAGAGCCGCGGAACGCGGATTCGACAAATCGAAGTGTACCCCTCGTGCGAAAGCAGCCGGGTCGGGGGTGGAGGGGTGCTCCTCGAGGAGATGGAGCGTCGCTGCAAGTCGGAATAAGAGGGTGGGTGGCGGTGTGTGCCGCCTTCGACGCGCAGGCCCTATGCAAAATAGCAAGGCTGGTGGGGTGGCGGAGCCGTTCGAGACCCCCCAACGGGGCAAACAACCCCTTAGTTCTGCCGTAGCGGCCGCAGACGCCCCCACCACGTGTGTGTGTCGCGCGAGAGACGCCTCTCGTTGTCGTCGTCCTCGTCCTCGCCGTCGTGCCCGTCGTCGTCGTCGTGGTACGTCGTCGTCGTCGCCGTCGTCGACGGCAGCGCCGCCACGCTCGTTCTTACGCACGATTTTTCTCGACCATCCCGATCGCACGGATATCCGGTCTGTGCTTCTGCTCGCGTGAAAAGCGCGCGAGATACCGCTTGGACTGCTCTCTCAGTGAAAACGTGCTCGAGCCGAAACAACGACGCCCTCCCACCGTACGCCGGCAAGAGGAACCGTTCCGAACGGATGCATCCTCGATGTTAAGAGTAAGAGCTTAGTCCCTTGCTAGAGGAATACCCAGTTTTTCTTCTTTTTCCACCCTCTTTTTTTTCTCTCCTCTTCTTCCGCTTTCTCCCGGTCAGATCGCCGAGTACAGTGAGTGGTCCGCGAGTTTGAGGATGCTTCGTGGTGGATTCGAGAGAGAGAGGGTGGTGGTAGACTAGGGTGAATTTGGAGGGAGTCTACCGATCGTTCGTGATCCCCGTGCGAGATGTAGATTCTCTCTTTATGGCATCTTTCAGCTGGCGACCAAGGTCTCGGGGAAACAGACGTCGCGGCGAAAGACTGAATAGTTTCTAAAGGCTGCTTCTTATTCCCGTGTTTCGCGCAGCCGCTATTTCTGTCTCTGACCGAAGTTGCAGTCGCATCGGCGTGTCGTATAAATTAACGCGATCTATTTGACGACTTTGGCCGAGTACGTTTCAACTAATCTCTCCCTCGATTCTCGCGAACGCGGCGACGGGTGTTCGACCAGTTTTATTTTTTTCCAAATCGTAGAGGTCGTTTCCAAAATTCGCGCGAGTCATCCACTGATTTATCGTCGCCTGTTTCGTGCTTCGATCGATCGCTGATCATCGTTCCTATCTCTCGAGTTCGAAAAAAATGCAAATTTCCCGCGGATATCTTAATGGTCGAAGGATGGTAACGGAGTGGATGGCGAAAACGAGGCACGAAATCGGCGCCGAAGGTCACGTCGCAGGCATCCGCGCAATTATCAAACAATTATCGCCTTTATCCTTCGCGAGTCGCACGGTTATCGACTGCGAAATTAATACGATCCTCTGCCGATCATTAATCACCTGGCTTCCGTCTTCGAGCGTGTAACCGTTACTCGAACGGAAGATCGTGGCCGATGTTCCGGCAGCGACGATCCACGCAGCGTGAAGTCAGCCACGGAATTACCTTAGCAACCTTGAACTAATAAGTCTCTCTCGCTGGCCGGCTGTAGCGACGTCGCGTCGCGGCGCTCCTAGCGCGTCCGAGAGAACGTTCCACGCGAACGTTCCCCGTGATCGCTTTATGGACAGTCCGAGAGTCGTAAAAATGCGGCGATTTCGGTGCCCGGTACACTTGCGAAATCCTAGCCTCGCATAAATCTTCGTGTCTCTTTCCTGCCGAATTAGCGCTGTAATTATCCATATTTATTCCATCCTCTCGTCTATAAATCTTCCGGCGTTCCGTTAATTGCCGCTGCTCGGCTCGTTAGGATTGACAGTACCTTTCCTCTCTCTCTCTCTCTCTCTCTCACCTTTTCGTTTATCGGCGTCGAGATGGGATTTCTACTCGTTTTTGGCAATTCTGTTGCACGGTTTACTATGATTTCGTTTTACTCCCGGAGATGTGCTTTATCGCGAGAAATTAGTGGATAGGGAAAGTGTTCTGTTTGTTTGTTGTTGTAAATAACAAACGAATTAGAGATTTATTTTGATTTAGTGGTTCTCGATAGATGAGGTTAAATTGAAATTGATATTTAATGCGAATTTGGTCGAATTTATTGTAGATGCAAATACGGGTGAACTTTCAGGAATGCGACAGTAGGCGGCTTATAAATTACACTTAATTTTTACAGGACATGGATTATTCATGCGTAGATGGACACGTGTAAATTGTCAATACCGTGAAATTCTTAATTTTGTCTGTATAATCTGCTTTTCAAATTTATTTCGTTTAAGCGGTTTCGTGTTTTATTACGTACACGTGTAATTTATAGGACACATTTCGAATTTTTCCAAATTTCAACGTCACGGTACATAAGTGACGCTTAATTTTCCACGTTTAGAATAAATTTCTACTTTTCATTTCCCGGAGTTAATCGATTTATCGAACGAGCGAGTCGATTATTGCGTAGACACGTAGAATAATTGCTCGTTTTAATTCGTGCATACATCTCCCATTTTTTCCTACAAATTTCTATGGAAGCAGCAATTAATGAGTGTGTAGAATAAACATGAGCTAGAATTAAAACGAGAAATAAGGAAAACATCGTTGATATGACTCTCACAAAAACGAAAGGAAAACAAGTAACAATGGTGGACGATATAATTAAAAATTATGCATAATAATAAAACCAATAAACCAAAACAAGCTATTATAAAACTTATGACACCATTGTAATTAAAATACGATCAAAATGAAAATTCTTGTCTCATTGCGTAAAAGGAAATATATAAAAAAATCAGTGTGCGAAGCAAAGTTAGACGAGAATGAAACAAGTCTTGGATCTTCCTTCAAGTTTTCCTTCGAACACGAATCACGTGCGAGATTTTTCGAATTCTGGGTAGATTGCGACGTATTTCGAATGTTATTTATGCTCGGTGGAAATTCGGAAATTTTCCTCGCGTCAGAGGAGCCGCACTCGTTTCTCACGGCTGACACGAATGCAGCCACCTCGTTAGACTGATTAATGAGATTCAAAGTTATTTTCGATGCTTGTATTCCGCGTTTGACGTGTATCGTAGCAATTGCTAATTAGAAAGCATAACACGGCGCTGATGTTTGTCAGATATTTTAAGTGGGCTTAACGTTGTGCAACGTTGTTCAGGACGTTAATAGTTTGGGTTCGATCGGTTGGTATTTCAGTTGTTCGGGGAATGTGATTGAAATGTCAGCCGAAGGATGGAGAGTATAATTGCCGCTTTTTTCCATTCCCCCGGGTTACGTCACCGGAAGTTTTTGCCTGCAGCTGTGCAGAAGTTAACTCGAACTTCTTCTATTTTGCAACAATAATTAGATCTGCGTCGGTAGATGTATCCTTGCCGTCCAATCGAACGCCGGCTCATCGCCTTCAACTTCACTCCGATTTTTTTTTTTTCCTCGCTATCCTTCGATGCCCGATCTTTATTCCCGCGACACGATTAAGCGAATCCCGGTAGCCACGTGTTTAATTTATTGCGCCTACGATTTACGTAACGGCGCGGGAACAACTAAATTAGCCGGCGATATTCGGCTATAAAATCTCGCAATAACAATTCTTCTCGACTGTCGCGCGATAATCGAAGCTCGTATAACACCTTTCGATCCGTTTAAAAATCGGGTTTTTAACCTCGTCAGGGACGAATTTATTAAGGCCAGAAAAAGATAGCGAACTTTTTTTTTTTAGATAAGCCTCACTGCCGGGTGTTAAGGTTAACTACCTTGCGAAAGGATTTCACACGTCCAAGAGTAATGTTCGTTGTATCTCCTGTAACCATAGTCGAGTTTAAAAAAAAGAAAACACGTCGCTGTTAAATATGAAGACTATCTATCCGATTCTCTAATCTATTCGTGAAACAGCGATGTCCATTAAAAATTATTTATTTACTACAAGATCATTGAATCTATTCGCGAAGGCATTTACGATATTCATTGCACGTGTCGCAATTATACCTGAATTAAGGAAAATTTGAAGATGTGTACATTTCTCAAAATGATTCATCAATGTACAACACGCGTTGTAAACTTCTTATTTTAGTGGTTACCGACGGTTTTAAAGTAGGCGCGATGATTAGTGTAAATAGAGAATTTATTACGAAAGTGAATAACAAACATGATCAAGAAATTAATGAAACAATGGAACCACTGTATCAGTTAGTAATTTTTATTAGGTTGATACATATGAAATATCGGATTTTCTTTACATGTAGACGTTTGTCACCCAGTTTATTCACCGAATCTTCTGCCGACTTCCATTTTTTAAAAACATTAAAAAGTTTTTACGGGTTAAACGATATGAAAATGAAAATGAAATTTCATATCACAGTTTACTGATTCTAAAGACCAGAATTTCTTTAAGACAGGTATCTACGCTCTAAAATCTCGTTGCGAAAAGTGTATTGATGCAAAAGGAACATATTTTGATTAAATAAACAGCTTTTTCAATAATAATTAATATATAGTAGGTTTGAAATATCGTACATCGAATTCAAACTTTCTCGCAAAATTTATAATACCTTCTGCAATCGAGTCGAACGGTATCGAAGTACAATAGCTATCCAAGCATTATCATGAAATGTCATCTGCGTATGCACGAAAGAATTCCACACACTCGCATCCGCTAATTCGCGGTAATCTCCGTTCTTTCTCCTGCGATCTGGAATAATCCTGGAACCGAGGAAAAACTAGACACGCACGCACACTGTCCCACGAAGCAACATTCCACGACAGTTCAATTACCGGTTCGATTATTTTAACGATACTATAAAACACATTCGTTGACATACTGCCATCTGGAAGTTGGGAAAAAGGTAAAACCCACACGGGTAAATCAACTTCAGCTGTCTTCGATTAAATTAAACAATTCCCAGGCAACCGGGTACACCCGTCGGCTCATTAATTCATCATTCCGGCCGGATCGCCGTGCCAGCTACCAGAAAGCATCGCGAGAAAGTATTCTATCAATCTTGCCGCGGGTTTCCGTCGGCGTTGCGCGCGGCAGCGTTTAAAAGAACAAATTCCAGTCGGCCATTAGAGACGCGCGTTCCGTGACGGGCGTCGATTCGGTGGTAATTACACAGTCACAAGCTGGAGGAGGGGTTCCGCGACGGCGGGGAAGGAAAAGGCGCGGAATCGATAGGGAAAAGGCGATAGAGGAGCGTGATTAATCGCCGATCAATTAAAAGTCGCGACGATTGCGTCACGTGCCGGACCTCTCTCATTAATTAGTTATTAACGGCCTGCCGCGGCAATTGCCGATGCAAATCGACCCTAAGGCAGACGCTTCCACGTGATTTTCCGTGTATCATCGACGCGGTTTCGTAATCCCGCCTCCACGCGCCGGAACACGTCATCGAAGGTCGAGGCGAGGGATCATATTTTCTTCGTTCACTATAACGCCGACTGCAGCGCCCTCCATGTCGATGGACTCTCGATAAATCCGCGGTTTTTCCGTCTGTGGGAAGAATCTGAGAAGCTTCTTTGCTTAAAGATGTAATAATTCGAAGAGTTTCTTGTGTCTTTCTGTGCTCGGTGATGTACCGTTTATGGTTTAGATTTAACCGACACAGGGTCATTGTTGACCTGGAAGTTGAACGTAGCGATGAGGCGACAAACTCTTCTCCTTTCCATATTATAAATTTTGTTATAATTTATAAGAAATTCATCTGAAATTATGAAAATAATGGATTAGGTTTGGGTCACGACAACGGGTCACCGTTGATCCGAAAGTTGAGCGTAACGAAGAAGACAAACTCATCTCCTCTCCGCATTATAAATTTTGTTATAATTTATAAGAAATTCATCTAAAATTATAAAAATAATGGATTAGGTTTGGGTCACGACACCGGGTCACCATTGATCCGAAAGTTGAGCGTAACGAAGAATGCAAACTCATCTCCTCTCTATATTACAAATTTAGTTATAATTATTAAGAAATTCATCTAAAATTATAAAAATAATGGATTGGGTTTGGGTCATGACACCGGATCACCATTGATCCGAAAGTTAAGCGTAGCGAAGAAGAAATTATATAATTTTTTATTTTAGTTGAATTTCTTTTGTCCCAACCTAATATAATTTATTGTTAGGGAAAAAGAAATCCATTATTTTGATAATTTTCGATGAATTTCTTTTTAAATTTTAAATGGATGTCTTTTTCCCAACCTTATACCAACCTTAGGTTGATGAAAAGGAAATCCATTTAAAATTGTAAAAATAATGGATTTCGTTTTACCCAACCTAATATAATTTATTGTTAGGGAAAAAGAAATCTATTATTTCTATAATTTTAAATGGATTTCTTTTGTGCAACCTAATATTAGATAATATCCTAGATCAAAAAGTTGATGAAAAGCTAGTATGGGCAAAGAAAGAATTTAAATGTGGGTCAAAAGTGACTCGATATTGGCTCATCGTGTCGATCATCTACAGACAATTATGCGATGGGTAAAATGCAACTTTTTAATATTTTAATATTTATATTTAGTTACAAACTTCTTATTCAAACGTGACTACGTGAAAACAAAAAATCTGGTGTGTTTCTTCTCCACATTACATCTTCTACCACCATATTCGTTACATAACCTTTTGCACTCCGAATTATATTTGTTACCTACAGCTCTCAACGTTTTCAAATATTTTATTTGAAGTTTACTTCAACTAAAAAAGAAATGCCAGTTTTATTTACACTATTATCATATTTTGTAATTTTCAAGTGTATGATATCTTTTGAAACAATTTCCTGATGTCGAGTCACACTCGACATAAGAGTGTAAGGGATTAAGCTTTAAGATGTTGAAACGATTCGATGGAGTTAAAATTTCTTTTTGGCTGTGATAATAAAAATTGCAAAACTACAATTTCATACTTTCTCAGGGGTAATTTAATTTTAATAGAACTTCATGGAGTTAATATATAAGAAGCGTTTGTTTTAGCCAATGTGGCTCGAGTTTATGATAACTAAGAGTCACCCTTTGAGTGTAAAAAATTAAATATTCTCGTTACATATCTTCCTCGTCGCTCCACAACCTTTTTCTTACTACTTCAGGGATGTATCTACCAACTGCATTATTTTCACGAGATAATATAATCGAGATAATCTTCGTAGTTGCATCTAGGACTGTCCTCCTTTGCATAGTTCAGGGTCGTTTCAGAGGGTGTTCAGAGTCCTCGAAAGACGGATTTTAAGCGATTGTTCATCAGTGTGACACTTGGTAGAGATTCAGTTTCGAATTTGGGAAGTTTCGAGGCGTGGTGAGGTGACAGTCGCCGATTATCGCAGCTTGACACCTTGACAGACACGCCGGTCACCTGCGAACAGAGATTGTTCCCTCGATAAGGCCATGACGAGGTTTGCTAACTGGAAATATTTAAAATCGTCGATTAACTTGCTTCGAATTCCACGGCTAATTAGACAATTTTGCCAGATAGAAAGTGCGCTGTTCCACAGTCGAGGATTTTAATTTAAACGTTAGACATTTTATTATCGTACGTGTTCTCACGAACACGTTTGCCAAAGTAAACGATGAGTTATTTATTGCGCTGCTGGGATACTTCTCGAGGACTATACAGTGTCAAAGTCGTCGATAGTGATTTTTTAAGCTCGGAAGAAAATTCTAGAAAATAGTTGTCGAATTTAACCGAGTAAGGAAAAGAATACGATCTTATTACTTTGTCATTAGATGTTTAGTATAATTAAAATACTCATGTGACCTCTAGTGTTAATCAATATAATATTAATACGTTATTATTATAATAAAGTATTGATATAATGAATATAGAATTAATGTATAACCTTAATTATAAAATTATAGAATAATTAAGTTTATATATTACTTGTTTACCTATATACATTTAATTAAATATTCCTACGTGTGTGTCATATGTGAGTTATAGAATGGATTAAATATACGATTGGGTTTGATACGTGGAACACGAGGTGTATGAAAAATAAGTTTCGATTTATGTGTTTCGGATATTATAAATGATGCACAGGCATTTTTGAAGTGTTGGATTTCATAAATATTCTCGTACGTACACAGCGTGATGTATGGAATGGATTTGATATATACTTGTGTTTCATATATAATACGCGAAATGTATGAAAAGTAAATTTCGATTTACATGGTTTGTGCATCGCGAGATGTATAGATATACAGTTCTGTAGTTCTGAATTTGATAAATATCCTTGCATGTACGTCATATATGATCTATAGAAGGGGCTTGATATATGCTTGTGTATCACACATGATATACGAAATGTATTCAAAATAAATTTCGACTTATGTGTTTTGAGTATTATAATCTAGCTAGATATGAACATTTTTGGTTTCACGAATTCTTTTTTGAATCATATTACATATTTATAAGTAACAATTTTTTTTATTAAAATAGCACTGATATAAAGATAAGAAATTAAATCGGTTCTTTTCTATTATTCTTTGTTATATATTACGATGAATATAGGAAATTATTTTTATAAAAATTGCCAATATTTGGTATTCTCTGAATCAATGGTGGATATTAGAGTCTAACTTTAGAATTTAAATATATTTACGTATGGATATTTAAATAATTTTGAATTCTTGGCTATTTATTCAGTTTTCACGCTCGATATTCTAGTATCCGTTTCTCACCAACGTCGATCTCGCTTTTTTCCACGAAGTTTCCACACCCTCGTCGTCAAACATCATCCAATCATCGCCGAAATTCTCGAAACGACTTTCGCAAAAATACTCTCGGCACTGACCTTCCTCCACCTCGGGCGCAGAGAATCTGCAAATCGTTGAAAATCGCCCAGCCATCCAGCGCGAATTTCGTAGGAAGCCTCTCGGGGTATGCAACAAAGTTCGATCCAAAAATATCCGGAGAATTCGATCTGCATCATCGGCGTCCTACCCGGTTGCAGTTCACTTATTCTAAAATTAAAACAATCGCGAGACCGTATTTTTTCTCTCCTCCCGTTTTGTTCGCAGAACTGGAGTAGCACTCGAGTAGCCAGCCGGCGAATTATTTTTGTAAAATCGTTCGCGGCGCCGCGAAAATTTCCACGACACCTACGGCGAGGCTGCTATCTCTCCGAACCTCCATCTCTCTTCGTGGTCCTTTTTTTTTTAGGGACCAAAGGGCCCGCGTGGTCTTCGCGAGGAGAAGAGAAAGTGAGCCGCGGTTTGTTAGCGAAAAGGCTCGAAGAACTCAGCAACGTTGGATCATTTTCGCGATCTGCGATCGATCGCGCCGCCAATGGCGGCAACGAGCTCTCCGCCATGGGACGATAATTACGATAAAACCGGCGCCGGCAAAGCCGAGTTAATTATTCACCGCGGTGTGCGTGTGCCCACGTCCTGTGTCCCACAAAGGGAAATGCCTGGAGGCGGTTGCCCTTCGATGCTGGATTTCGATAGAGAAACGGCTTCCAGGCACTTTCACCTATTCCAGTCCTCGGAGATATGGAGAAGTGCGTTTCTCGATCGTTTCGGCATTTCTGTTACAATGCAAATTGAATGTAGCTAGTAGAAAAATGATGGAAGAATGTATATTGGGTTGTTTGGAAAGTTATTTCACTTTTTCTTCTTTTTTTATGAGGCTGAAGTGTGAAGCTGGCTGTGAAAAAATACAATTAGGTCCTCTGTTGGGGAAAAAACGAAATGACTTTCGGAACGACTTAATAGATGTTTATTTCATACGTTGAGAGAGATTCATAAATGTGATCTTGGTAGTTTGGGCTACGAGAACGATATAACTTGTTGAATTAGAACAGGAAGCTTTGGGAAGAATAAAACAAGTATTAAATACTTTATTTTGCAAAATAACGGAACGTCTCTTGTTGACAACTGGAGAATTATAATTATAATTCTGGATAATTATAAAAATGCTTCGCCTAATCTAATATAACTTATTTTTGTTGAAGAAGTGAATATATAGTGGTACAGAAGGTTAGCTTTTGAACTCTTTTTTAAATACATTATAACATTTGCAACGTTTACTTTTTAATTTGGATAATGCTAATCTTATGGTTCGATGTCATCCAAGTGAAAAGTATATGGTCAATCTAAATGCACTGACTCTGTCTGAATGAAAAGTTCAGTGTCAAACTGAGAAATGGGAGACAAAAAGGACAAAAGGGAGGTTTGCCTCCGACATTGCTAGGACATAGCGTTTTACTTGTAACATTCGGTTATTTCAACACGTGAAAAGTCGGAAATTTCACGTGACGAGTGTCATTTCTCTGATTGACATTTCCCTTAGCGCAGTGGGCCCTCGATTAACCGGCTTTCGATTGATGACTTGGCAGTATTTTAAACCATTTGTTTTTCTCTATTATTTTATCCTGCGTTTCTCTTATGAAACGTGTATGTATTAGTTCGTTTAATGAAAAAGAGATGTATTTGTAAATTGTTTATCTTCCGGTTGATTTTGTTAGTAATGGATAATTTATTTATTTGAATATTATAAGTATTTATTTAACTTTATTAATAGATAGCGCAGAAATATGGAAGAAATATATAATTATCTTGACTTTTTTGTAGGTAACTTTTCTTCTTTCATATATTACACACACACACACACACACACACACA
>NIJG01000054.1:641233-655710 GCA_002201625.1 Euglossa dilemma | reverse complement strand
GAAATAAAATAAAGCTTCATCATTTACAACAATTAATTCTATCTATATAACAGAATTATGATATGAATTAATAATTCTATCATTATTATACGATTAAATAAAAATATTAGAAAATACATTTTCACATTTCCAATAAAATTAGACGAGAAATGTAGCTTCCCTTACAAGTCGTGCAAGGAGTATCAACTATCGATCTTTTTTTCTTCCTATTTTTTAAATATTACTTCAACATCAACCCTGTTGAGAGCTTTCACGCTTTTCATCTTAAATATTCGTTCTCGAGTGCTTATCATCACGCGACCGTTGCTCGTTTCGCATATCATTCCGCAGCGTTAAAGTCAGTAAAACCGAGGTCCATTGATCATTGCTCCATTGTCCATGCGGAGACCCATTTTCCTCGCGTCGAGGCGGGAAAGCAGAGGGAAAATTAGCTGCAGGTCTAACCTGTTAACAAGCGAAGCCGGATCAGCCGCCTCTGCGTGGCTAGTTAGAAATTCCAAGCAGACCACGCGTGAAAACTATCAAACGAACCACGCCACACGATCGATCTAACCACGTCTCTGGCCGACGACGCTCAGCATATTCAGCGGATAATATAAATCGCTGGGGGATGATCGTTCGCCTGCAGCGAGCATTTCCGCGAGCAAATTTTTGCGGGCCGCGTCGGTTATCGCGCGAGGATCTCGCATGATCGGGCGTCGCGTTTAAGCCTCTCGGCGTCGTGATCCAGAGTCGGTGAATTCGCACCTGCGCGATATGAGCATTAACGTTCGCTTCGTTATGTTTCTGCGCGTCCGCGTGTGTGTTCGGGTTTCAACGGTGCGAACTGGTGTGTTATGGGTATTCATGTTGGTGTGTTTCTGTGTTACAGGGCATAAGGGAGCGGAAGGAGCGTAGATGAGTTCTGCTGTCTGCGTCCACGGTAAGTCGTTCAACAGAGGATATAAAGAGCGGATAAAATGTCTCACGGCCTGGGCACAGGGGATCCTTATTACGTGCGTGTATTATCGCGACCCGTGGCTAGGGTGAGCCTCCATTTTGCTAACGAGCCGATGCTTTGTGAACGACGCTGGGTGACTGGGATTTTTCTTTTCGTAGTCACACGGAGTCGCAAGACACGGTGTTGTCTTGGTCGATTCGTTGGTCGACACGTGGCTAAATGTAGGTTGGGATCTTGGATTTCGAGGAATTTGGGTTTCGAGGGGTGCGAAATTTGGATTCGAAGATTCGCAAGATATTGAAATTTCTGAAATGTCGAGTTTGAAGGTTTGGATGATATCGAAAGTCTTGAAATTCGGATTTGAAGGTTTGGGAAGAATTGAAATCATTTGAGTTCGAGTTCGAAGGTTTGTGAGATATTTAAATTCTCGAGGTTCGGATNATTCGGATTTGAAGGTTTGGGAAGAATTGAAATCATTTGAGTTCGAGTTCGAAGGTTTGTGAGATATTTAAATTCTCGAGGTTCGGATATCGAGGTTTGAGAGATATTGAAAATCCCGAAACTCGGATTCGAAGGTTTGTTGGATATTGAAAGTCCCTAAACGTAGAATTTGATAGTTTGGAAGGTAATGAAAGTCTTGAAATTTGGTTTCGAAGATTCGCAAGATATTGAAATTTCTGAAATGTCGAGTTTGAAGGTTTGAACGATATCGAAAGTCTTGAGATTCGAATTTGAAGGTTTGGGAGATATTGAAACGATGTGAGTTCGAGTTCGAAGGTTTGTGAGATATTTAAATTCTCGAGGTTCGGATTCGGAGGATTGGGAGATATTGAAAATCTCTAAATTCGGATTCGAAGGTTTGTTGGATATTGAAAGTCCCTAAACGTAGAATTTGATAGTTTGGAAGGTATTGAAAGTCTTGAAGTTTGGTTTCAAAGATTCGCAAGATATTGAAATTTCTGAAATGTCGAGTTTGAAGGTTTGGATGATATCGAAAGTCTTGAGATTCGGATTTGAAGGTTTGGGAAAAATTGAAATGATTTGAGTTCGAGTTCGAAGGTTTGTGAGATATTTAAATTTTCGAGGTTCGGATTCGGAGGTTTGGGAGATATTGAAAATCCCGAAATTCGGATTCGAAGTTTTGTTGGATATTGAAAGTCCTTAAACGTCGAATTTGATAGTTTGGAAGGTTTTGAAAGTCTTGAAATTTGGTTTCGAAGATTCGCAAGATATTGAAATTTGTGAAATATCGAGTTTGAAGGTNTTGGATATTGAAAGTCCCTAAACGTAGAATTTGATAGTTTGGAAGGTTTTGAAAGTCTTGAAATTTGGTTTCGAAGATTCGCAAGATATTGAAATTTGTGAAATATCGAGTTTGAAGGTTTGGATGATATCGAAAGTCTTGAGATTCGAATTTGAAGGTTTGGGAGATATTGAAACGATGCGAGTTCGAGTTCGAAGGTTTGTGAGATATTTAAATTCTCGAGGTTCGGATTCGGAGGTTCGGGAGATATTGAAAATCCTGAAATTCGGATTCGAAGGTTTATTGGATATTGAAAATCCCCAAGTGTTGAATTTGATAGTTTGGAAGGCGTTGAAAATCTTGAAATTCAGATTCGTGAATTCGTGGGATATTGAAATTCTCAAAGTTCGGGTTCGAAGGTTTGCGAGACATTGAAAATAAAAAAAAATTCTCAATCCTTCGGAATTGGAATTCAAAGGTATATAAACGACGTCGAAATTCTAAAAATCTTCGAAACTCTAAAGTTAGTAGAAGCAATAATTGTATTTTTTAAGAAAAGTATTCTTCTTTTACTATTCATTTGAAAAATAATTAAATTTTATATTCTCATTGCAACGTATTACTATAAATACCGTCGACAGAAGGAGTACTTACTCGAATATTTTTACTCAAACCTTTCGTAGTTTTATTACCTCCCAAGTGTCTTTTATAATGCTGAAAAGTCACAGCTATTAATTTCTCGTGCTTTTTTTATTTTCGGTGTAGATCGATCACGATAAACGTTTCAGTCCGGATAATACCTAACGAGATTTCAGCGAACGGGAATTTTAAACGAAGTATGAAAGTTCGTAGTAATTGTCTGCGTAATCGATAGAAGTTGTTTTGATAAGAATGACAAGCGAAATTAATGGCTTCGTTTTCGGAATGCTGCTAAATGCACTGCCGTGATACGTTTTCTACGCCTACGTATTATTGTAATATATCGCGCTAGAAAGGCGGACTCTACGATACGTGCGAGCAAATTTTTATCCGACTGAATTATTTGAAAGACAACGATATACTCCATAAGCTTCGCGGAGTACCATTGTAACTTTCATTTTCTTCTTTTTGTCGCTTTCGAAAAAAAATTACTTTTTACGCATTTTCTAACCGTTAATAAGTCGGGCAACCGAAGTATCACGAGCAAAGAAATTTAAGTAAATTAAAATAAAACATTCTAGATTACGTAGAATCGCACTTTCATGAAATCTACAGAAGAGACTGTGAATACAGAAATATTATTTAATGTAATTATAATTTTCCCTATTTTTTTTAAATTATTCATCTTATACGCTGCCTTATAGGAATAATTTGTGTATGCTCAATTTTTCTTCTTTTACCAAGAAGTGGGAATTCATAAATCGTATTTAAGCAGGGGTGATAACGCATCTTTAACAAACATCATTTATTTCCTATCAGTCATTGAAAATTGCCATAAAATATTCATTTTATATATGTTATTGAGTTACTTTCTGTTTTTGGAAGTTGTGTAATGGTCAGAGAAATAAGAAAAGCTCAAAACTTCATGCAGGAGGTTTTTAAATAACTACAAGATCGTATGATACCTAATCAAAAGTTACAATTAAAAGCAAGTCAATCTACGCGATCATACGTTACTTAAATTATTTAATTAGTTTGATATTAATTTAAGTTATTAAGCCACTCTATTCTCAATGTCTATCCGTACCAAAGAAAGAAAAGAAGAGTTTGAAATTACATACAAAATTGAAAATAGCTAGGAATGAAGTAGTAGAGAGTCGAAGTTATCCAATTTAAAGGAATAGTACTCGGATATTTAAAATGGTTCGAAACCTCATGCAAAAAACATTCATATAAAACCCCCTAATGAAAAGCAAGCCAATCCTCATTATGGCTAAATATTAACTGAAATTATTAATCTACTCTATTCTTAATACGTATCACCAAACTCCACCAAAAATTACATAAAAAATTCGATATAATTAGAAACAATGAAATCAAAGTCACCAAATCTAAACAAATCGCACTCACATATTTAAAATGGTTCATAACATTATACAAGAAGCTTCAACACACCTAAAGAACCAAGTAAGACTCCATAATCAAAACCAAAGCAATCCTCACAATCAAGTATTAATCAAACCATAGTCTCAATTATCAAAAATCTTTCTCGAAAACTGAGAATTACATTGAAATTTCATTTACGTCTTCGCATTCATAGAAGAGACTTAAAAAAATTTAAAATTTGTTGCACACAGTTATTAACCCATTTGCACCTTCGATTTAAAGAGAGTTTCCAAGACTTTAATTGAAATTAAGCGTAACAAACGAACTATTGATGATATTTAATCCAAAAATGATACATACACTAAAATAAAATCATTTTATACGACATTATAATATAAATATTTATTTTTGTATGTAGTTCCACGTAAATAAATTTCAAATAGTAGCAGTTATAGCGTGCAAATTATTCCGCTTAACACTTTACCAACCGCTAGCCTATTAATCGGCTTTTTGTCGCCAGCGCCTTCTGACCGATAGCCGCTTTTATCAAAATCGGTTGTCATAGCGGCGATTGTCATGTCATGTCAATGATTGTTGTCGCCGTGCTTCTTACAGATTAAATCGCAATAACTAAAAACGAGCACCGAAAATTTAGATCTGCGGTCGAGCGGACGCACTCTGTTGAAGCACTAGCGATCGGTAAAATGTTAATGATGCAAAAGGGTTAATCTCCCTTATTCTCAATATCCCCAAAAAGAAGTAACACCTCAAATCACATAAAAAAATTCGTAACATCTCGAAAGAAAGTAGCGAAAATTCCTCGAACCTACCCAAATCGTTCAGAAAAATCCAGAGCAATCCGCAATTCGCGATCAAACGAGGGAAAAATCCATACAACACCGTCTGCAAAAGCGACCCATTTCGCATCCATCCACGAGTACCACCCTGGGGTCGTAATCCATGGCCGACACCGAGCCTTCCCCCGGCTGGGACAAGCGACTCGGAGACAAATTCTCGAATCGAGGCCGATTCCTCGCGGCATCGCGGAGGAAGAAACGCGGTGATAAAAGAAGCACGAGAAAGAGAGAGATAGGGAACCAGAGGAATTGCGCGTGGAAGAAAGACAGACCCCGAGGACGAAGGAGACAGCGGGCCCCCGGTTGCCGGACTACCTCTTCTTCCCCATAAATACGGATTTAGTCGCGCGGTTTACGAGCGAAAACGTGTCGAGCTTCGCGAGCCAGGCCGCGCCTAAATTATTAAAGTCGTAAACGATCGAAATCGTCGTTAAGCGGCGCGCGAAGAAACCCATCGGGCCCCGGCCCTTCCCGCGTGCCCCTTACCAGGTCTGGGGCCGCTTTTTCCAGCGGGTTTCATTGTTGGACCCCGGCTAAAGCTGGTCCACCGGGCGTCGCGCCTTCCACGACAATAAACGGGCTTACTCCGCGCGCGGATACGCGCGGACGCCGGGCCTACGCTCCAACGAGGATCCGCTCGGGATCCAGAAACGGGCATAGATCAAGCTGCAGGGTTATTGGCACCGGTAATCTCGAATGGCAAGCGTATTACCGCTCGATGAGTTGTTAACGCGAGGCGTTACGCGAGTGAAATATTCCCGCCGGATTTATCGCCAACGCCTTCTTCCAGCGGATCGCGTCGCCATGCTGATGTTTATCGAGGAGGTTCTATGGGGTTCGTCCGGGCAACGGGTCGCCCGGGTGTGTTGGATTCTCCGATACGGGGCTGGTTTCTTCAGAGATCGTGAATTAATTAATTAGAGCGAGGCTTTCTGCGTTTTCGCGATTAGAAATTCAATCGCTTCGTAAACGCGATTCATTTTTATATGGGAACACGTACGGCTGAGAAATTTTTAAGCGATTGTTCCGAGGAACTGTGTTGAGAAGATTATAGGAAGTAGTTTATAGGAAATATTTTTTTTATTTTCGTTTTCTCTGACGACTTCGAGGTTATTTGCGGTGTTATTGTTTTAAGCAGCGTTGGAATTAATTATAGCTGCAAATTATGATTTTCGTTCGAAGGATCTTTGTTATTATGATGAGGTAAAATGGCTTTCCGCTTTTTCAGAAGCTTCCTGTTCTAAACTCGAGATTACGTGTTACGATCCTTACCGACATTTAGGGATTCTTTGTTTGTATTTATATTTTATAGTTTTTGTTTATTATATAATTGTATACGGTTAGATACTTGCGTATTCTAATAAACTGTATATTTCAAACAAGAAATTACATGAAGTACATATTTGTTTCTTTAGGAAGATCTATTGTAGATGTTATGTGTCAATATGCAAGTGACATTTGATGCAAAATTATGAATTAAAAATGTAAACAGGACCATTTTCGACCCGATAACTTCAGTATTGAAGGTGTAACGTGAATATGCAATATGATCTGTTTGTTATATGCATTGCATAAGTAATGAAAATATGATTCCTCTAATCCTAATTCCAGGATCGACCTTACGAAAAGCAATTGCATTTTTTAAGAAACTTCTACACGATCTATCGATACATCTTCACTGTGGCAGTGCGTGATAATTTCAACCCAAAATTGCGTAAACAAATTCCACCGATATAATAAATTTTCTTATAGTAACGATTATAAATACACATCTACGTATGTCAGTTCGACAATGCATCATCGTCATCGCAAAGAAACGACTGTACCGATGTTAAACTCAGGATTGGTTATGAAATTCTGCAACTCTTTGATCTGCGTTTTGATCCTGGTTATATCGATCGTCAGCAAAACTCCATTGTATTGTCTTTTTTTAAAAGCGGTATCGAGTGATATCGTTGCACGATCATAGGTAAACAGAAGGGTTTGGATTAGGATGATTAATTTCGGACCATTTCGTTTCATTTATTATTCTACGTGCAACGCGATATCTTGACGCAATAAAATTATGAATGGACTGCATCGCGCAGAACTGAGATTGAATATCCTGAACCTAAGTATCTTAAAGTCAAAGTGCTGTGCTCACCTGTGACCTTACGAGTCGAGGGTTACCATCGATCGTCCTCCTTCGACGGTTTGCACAGCTGACTGGTAAATCTAGATTTATCGAACTGTACTGTGTTTACGTATATCGAGAATCCTGATACATTTCCAGTCGGTTTTACATCGGTGTTTGTTACTGTGACAGACGAGACGAAAATCGAAGATTCTATTGGAAGTTTTGATGTTTGTAAGAAAAAGAATACTCTGGTCATTTTATTTCTTACATATTTTTATTTATAATTCCGAATGTTAATTCTTTTTACTAACATTCAATTAAATATTTTTAGAGATATACCTATTTGTAATTTATAATGTTTTAAAATTTTGTATTAGAATCCAGTGAATAGATGAGTTAAAATTTTTAACATTTGTAATTTATGGTATATTTTCTTACAACCTCGAATATTATATGTTTATTGAAATATTGTAAATGCAATTTTGTAAATAATTTTAAGAATTTCTTAGAGGACTATAAAAGATGGAAAATTGATAATATATTATGTTAATGAATACGGAATCAAATATTCACCTTAAATTTACACATTTATAGCGTAAAAGAGTAGAAAAGGGAATTAAATTAAAAATTAACGAACATATTTCCAAGAAAAAGGGCAAATAAATTTCAAAGGACTCGAATGTATTCGACGGAAATTCCATGGAAGTATTAAACTCGACTATTTCTGAGAAGAAAATACCCATGCTAAAGTACACATAGCTACCAGGAAAACTTCAGTTTGACAAACAGATTTAGCTAAAGACAACGTTACTACACGCGAAGTACGATCTTCGACATCGGCTTACCTCTTCTGATCATCGACGCTTTTCGCTCGGCGCGTTCCTTCAGGACGCGTTCATCCGGATTCGAATAATTCGCGCGTTTTATTCCCCGCGCAGCTGGAATAATCGTCGTAAATAATTGCACGCTGTTATCGGGAAATATCCTTCCCTTGCGATGTCGAACGTACAGCGATGAAATAGGACAAATCGTAGAAATTCGCAGCCGTTTACAGCGTCGTAAATTTCCTTCGCTTTGGCTCGTTCTTTGATAGATATTTCGAGCAGTAGGCGCGATAAACACCCTAACTTCGCGGGGAAATACAGCGGGCTGGTATTAAAACTACCCGTGATTACTTTTCTATTTTTCGAACGTGTCCCCGTTTATCCGGTCTCTCTATTTTCGCAAGATCGGCTCAGACGTGCGAGTAGGAAACATTCGATTTGGCTTGCATAATAATTTATTAACTTTTTGTGCTCGGTTTATTTCAAGGTATGATTTCCAGATTATATAAAAGTGAAACTATTTAGAGTGGAATTCGCATGAATCGGATTTAGAGAGATTGACGAATAGTAATGCGATTCTTATTTGAGCAGGAAACGTGCCTTCCTGGCGGAATTTTATTAGCGTGATTAATCGATTTATGACAATCAATCGTGCACTGGAAATGTTTCATTTAACGCGAAAATCCACGTTCATTTCATTAGGGTACGAATTCCCAGGTTTAATTCTGGATATAAAGTCGGTTTTCCTGATAAAGTGGATTAAGCGTTTCCACAATTAGCGCGTCATAAATTAACACCGATATATTCGATTCTAAGTGTAAAGTCGTTTTGGAAAATAAAAATTTTCGACATACTTAATAAAAGGAAAGTGTCTTTTCGAACTAACATACGTAATAAATTAACGATAATGTATTTGACTTTAAATATAACGCCGTTTTAAGCGATTTTCNAAATAGAGAAATAAATAAGAAAGTCAATAGAAAGTTAATTCTATTATTAATACTTAATAGAAGCTTTTGTACATTATAATAATACTACAAAGTAAAATGTTTTCTCGATTGAAACGCGCGATGAATTAACGCTAGCATTTTTGGTTGCAAATATAAAATTCCGTCGTAAAATTCAAATATTTGGTTCATGTACCGGAATGATTTTTAAGAAATACTGAAAATTGATAGACGGGTTAATGACGACATAAAATAAAATGTTTCCTGAATTAAAACGTGTAACATATTAATCTTTATTCGCGCGTTTAATCCTGAATACATCGTTTCATCAATACAAATTACAATAAATATCGAAAGCCTTTATAAACTGCGTAATAACATTTATAGTAACGAAATAATCGCATTGAAAAAATCGTTCGCCGAATCGAATCTCAATTATGTTTCCCTCTGTTGGCAAAAAAATGTGCAATTTCGAGCAAAATCGCCGGTAAATTATTCCGACGCCCGGCACCGCCGAATCTGGCCGAAAAATAAAACGCGTAATGGGGGACCATTAAAAAAGTATAATACGCGCTAATATACGAATATACGAATGCAACACGGACGATTTATGTTCATTTTCATTGCCGTATCATGGCAATAATTTCCCCGTTCTTGTCGCCCACTGTCGCCTTATTTAATTCATTAATTCGAGCTCGAAGGAGACCGGCGTATCGTTTCTGAGAAATAAATATCACCGTACAATGTCGTCGTAATGAAAGCAATTTCGCACAATCTCGTACGTAATTCCGTGTAATTTTCTGGCTGTGCGAATTTTTTTCTCCTCTTTCCCCCGTGGAATTTAGAGCAGCGTTTATGGAAATTAAGAGGATTAAGGTTGCCACTGTGCAACAGTTAACGATCTCGACAGCTACTCGCGTTCCATGTCCACCGATAAGATTTTAATCGGGTCGAACCTCTAGTAGGCGACGAGCAAAACGTTCGTACGTGCTTCTTCTACTAATTAACAACTTGCCGCGTGTAATCTTCTCGCGCCTTACAACTCGCTTCGTAGCACTGACTGTATCAAAATGGCAGTTGCAACGTCTAATTGATCGATGGATATCCGCGAAGGGGCGGGAAGGGGCAGTTGTAAGTACAGGTTTAAGGGTTGCTCGGGTCGTTTTCTGATTTTTTCCAAATTTCTACTTATTAAGGAGTTTCTTGATTTTTATGCAAATTTCCGTCTTATGCAGCATGTCGAGTGTGAATTTTAAACGCGTTGCTGCTCAACTGAATTAATGCCTTTAATGGTTCCGGTGGAATAGATATTTTTCCACAGGGTTCGCTCGAATATTTGCTACCATTTATCGTTTACTCGTAATTCAATCTTATTTCCTTCGCGCTCGGTTTTTGTCTAATTTTGTTTAATATCCTACTATTTCCTTGGGAATTAAATTAAGGAATATCGAATTATTAAGAAACTATTTTTGAACGGTACTTATTAAGAAGTTATTGCTGTGTTTCGTACCGAGGAATATTGATAAGTAATTTTGTTGCATTTAAAGTCATGACATAAATAAGATGTGTACGCTCAGCAGGTTTTCATTCGCTATGATGATATTTATTCTTTGAATATATATAACAATTTTTAAAGAGCTTCTATCGAAAGCTTTGGTACCATGATAACTCAAACCATAACAGTGGTCATTTGTAATGACAAACATAAATAAAATACTTCTTAATACTACAACGATGAGAGTCGATATGACTCGTTTTGAACATCTTTTCGCGATTGTTGAAAATGTACCATTGTTTGTGGTAAAAGTTATATCGATATTTCATTAAAATAGAGTCACGATTACGTATGCTCTTCTATTTTTATTATATCATAGTAATTAATACCAATTGGATTCTCTGTATTCATTACAAACCAGTAGTTCTAATGTTAAAAAAGGAATTCAAGAAGAGAATGCAAAAACGTTTGACATTAAGTAATCGCTTAACGTCATTTGCGAAAGAGACGTAAATTTAACAACGCAAACGAGAAATAAATATTCGATACAGTATAAAACTGTATCCCAACGAAATAATTATTCTGTTCCCCAGAATACCTGCACCATCATGACCAATCTATATTCCGCGTTGCTTACATTGATCGAATAATTTCCATACAGACGTGCTTCGTTAACGTAATAAAGATCATGCGTTTAATTAACATAGATACAACTGATCGAGTATTCATTTTCATCGGCTATTATTTACTCGGATCAATAACGAAACACTAATCGGCAGAAATACGAAGAGATAAGTATCCGCGGAGTAAGTTAACTCGGAGCATCCTTCTTCCTTTTTATTAAATCTTTGATCAAAGGGAAAAAATGTATTCTTCGTTCATCTATAACTTACTCTTTTAATACCTCTTCGTTATCCCGATTATTAAACATCGGCTATATCAGCTCGGAGCGAGCGAAATCGCGGAAGAACGGAGTATTGGAAATGTTATGACCTCCTCGTGTGCAATGTTATTAGCCAAACGTGGGTAGCACACTTAATATATTCTGTCTATCTGATCGAAACGCTTTAATTGCCCGGCGATTATCTGCCATTATCGAGTGACTAACGCCGGTTTTGTTGCTTAAAACGCCAATTTACGTAATCGCGCCGGAGTCGAACGTTCATTAGAGACGGAAGTCAATAATGACGTAAAAGGAACGCGCAAATTTAGACAGGACAAGCATAATTATCGTATTAATGAGGCTTGCTCCATGGTGTTAAAGAAAGAACTTTTGACCCGACGGTCGTGGAGGAAGTTCGAAATTTCGAATTCGGCCGAGGACGGGATTTTTTCCTCTCTCTCTCTCTCTCTCTCGCTGAAACGTAATTAATGCAAGAGATACGAAACGAAGTAGGATCGATTAGTATGGATTATTAGACTCGTGTGCTTCTTCTCGATTAAAATGGAGATTCGTTTTTATGATTATTCATGCGTGATGGAGGCTGCGGTTAATTGTAGATTAATTGACGCGGTAATTGGACAGGGTGATGAATAATAAAATGTGGATAAAAGCGTTTGTAATAATTCATGCGAATTATCCACGCGAAATTTTATGATGTATGAATAAGTTTTGTATAGAAATTGCTTGGCAATGTACGCCATAAGTATGATACACCTCCTTGGTTCACAGATCAAACGTTCGTATTTCTCTTGGATATTTAAATAAATATTAAATATATCTTGATCGCGACAGAAATAACGTTTTATATTTGAAACGAAGAAAAATCGTTTTCGTCTTTTCAAATTATATCTGAAATCTCGATTCACTATTTATACCATGTCCAAATAACTGTTTACAACGTGCCGCTACCTCAGTTCGTTAGTTACATCATGCTTAAATAAATATTGGCAACATATCGAAATCGCAATTCACTATTCATTCCGTGCTTAAATAAATATTTGTAACATACCGAAATTTCAGTGCGTGCCGCACCACGATGAACGTGTCTTTAATACAATAGAAACAAGTGTATTTCAAGTACATTGCACAAACAACGTTCTGTACCATCAAGGATTTACGGAACACATACCTCTATTAGAAAAATCGCTTTGCATTGTTGAAATTAACGTCATACTCAACTGTGCAAAAATATTTCAGAAATTTCAATTCACTGTTCATACCAATCCACATTCATATCATAAAGGACGCGTTTCTAACATAGAAACTGCATTTACATTTCAAATTTGCATTATTGCATTGTTTAGCACTGTAACTACCGATGAATAACGAGTAACTAAATTAAAACAGTACAATGGAAGTAAAAGTGTATATGAAAATAAAAGTCAATACTAATCCCTTGACATACAAATAAGTTAAAAATATTATAAGTATATTTACCACACTGAATTAATATAAAAGAGAAATCGTAAAAAGTGCAAAAGAAAATATTCTACGATAACAGAAAATTCGAAATGGAGAATTTAATAAAGAATATTGTAAATTTAATATCTATATTTTTACGGTAATTTCTAGGTATCGAGCTTTCCTAGATTTCCAAGTATCGAGAAAGAATTTTCTCACAAATGGGCTGCAAATTTTATTAATAGACAAACATTATAAAATAATTAATCGAAGACGTCGGAGTTCTGAATGGTTTATTAAATGGATGACTAGAGGATAATTTTATCAAAAGCAAAATTTATTTTAACCCGTTTGTTACTTCTACTAAATCTGAAGGATTCACAGAATATCATTAGTCTGTCAAACTCGGTCGCGCCATCCAAAAATAAAAAAAATTCCCCACTTATCGAAACCTCGATTCTCTATCTCTCTGTTACACTTCTCCATTCTTGCCACGTTTAAATAAATATTTACAACCCATCATTCTCGATTCGTCATTCATACCGAAGACCGTTAACACCGTCGCGTGACCATGTACGAGCACACACCATCGATTTCGTGAAAACGTTGGAAGCGCATTGTTTAAATTACGTTTCGTACAAGCGCGTAACCCCCGGCAAGCTAGCTCGGGAAGAAAGAAGATGAATAAGCGGGTGAAAAAGGAGGAATCGGACGTAGATGTATCGGGCGGGAAGGAAGAAAACGCGGGGTACACGTGGGAAACGGGGAAACCGATTGTTAAATCGAGGATCGGAAAGTGTCGGGAGTCGCGGGGTCAGTGTGTGATGAAGCGCATTGATCGCTCACCAACGGAAGACTCATTTGACCGCTTTTATTTCGGATGATCGCGCGGACGACCCGCGCGAAACTAATCCATCATCCTTCGGTATTAGCGATCGATCACGTCGGCCGCCGCGGTTTTCAAAGTTTCCACTNCGATAACCATCTTCTACCCGGCGAGATAAATCTCCCGATTAATGTATCTTAATTGCTATACGAGAACGGGAACCAGGCAAAAAGTGCCACATTAGATAGATCGCCGGCGCGACTTTTTTCTACCGCCCGAACTCCTCATTCTTCCCTCCCCCCGGTCCCCCCTTCTTCTATTTATTCTCATTCGTCCATCGCGTTAAACGGTTATCGCGTGTATCGATAACCGTTAATCCAGCTTCATTTTCTCCTGCCTGTAATCCCTCGTTGCTTTAAAGCCGAGCGCTCTCCAAGCCGTTTATTAAAATCCAAGGATCACCGTGTACTCGCTAACGAAATTGACACTTGATCATCCCGCCAAGCCCCGTCCTTCCTGCCCTGCGCATGCTCGCGCGCGAGCATGTAATTTCACACTAACACGAGTAACCGGACAATTTATTCCGTTTCCACGCGCGTCGCGATTTCGTCCAGCCCGGACACCGGCTAATTGGCCCATTGGCGATTATCCGCGATCCAGATCTCCCGGTTCAATCGTACACCCTGCTCGCGATTTTCTACTTCGGGGCACGGTCGAATTAAAAATGGTAGGCTGAACGGATCGTAGATTCGTCTCGAAATATTATTAATAACGGCGGAACTATTCGAATCTCTATAACGACAAGTTGAATTAAATTGTTATTTATTTTTTTATGTGTCAAAGATTTAAGTTTTCAAAGC
>NIJG01000054.1:613107-633320 GCA_002201625.1 Euglossa dilemma | reverse complement strand
TGACATGTCACGATCTCGCCGCAGTCAAAGGGTTAAAGTCCTCAGAAAGAAAAAGAAACACAATAAATGAAATAAAATAAGAAAGTACTTAAAAGAAACTTACAACTTTAACTTTCCTTCTTTATTAAGAATAAATTAACTCCTAAATGAAACAACAATAAAGAAGATAAGTCGAAGATAATAACAAATATAAAGGACTAAAACCGATATAATATGAAGAAATTGGAAATAATGATATTAAAATTAAATAAGAAGGAATATGAAAATAGGAGAAGCTTTTAAACTTTCTCTCTACTAGACAACCCCAGCACGGAAGAACGAAAGGGAATAGACGCGAGATGTAATCAAAAGCGACGCGGCGATGCCGCGGATTAATCATTCATCTCTAGCATCGATCCTGGTGGAAAGCAGAAGTTTATGAATTTTCCCGCGCGAGTTGCACGGAGTCTCCGGCACGTCTGAGATTAGAACCGTTCCTGGGAACGTTGCGTGGCTAGATGCACGTCGAGCATCTTTGTCACGTAGCGAAGATAGGTGGCACGCACTAGGTGGCTGACTACAAAGAGGCGAAATCGATTTGCAATTGAAATCCACCGCGGCGCGCCGCGGCGCAGCTTGTACGTGGCCGCGGGTCATCCCCGATTGCGCGACGCCAGCGCCGCGATCCTTTCGCTGAACCTAGATGATTCGATTGCGGGCCGCGGGTCATCCCCAATTGAACGACGCCAGCGCTCCCATCGATTCGCTCAACTTCCACCGTTCGATTCCGCGACGCCAGCGTCGTGATCCTTTCCTTGAACTTAGGCGGCTCGATTGCGGGACGCGGGTCATTCCCGATTCCGCGACGCCAAGGTCACGATCTCTTTCCTGAACTTGGACGGATCGATTATGGATTTATGGGGTCGTTTCCGATTCCGCGACGCTAGCGCCACGATTTCTTCTTAAATTCTAAAGCGATTTAATTGTGAGGCGAGGATCACATTTTCCGGATTTTTTCGAATTCGATTTCAGGTCGTCGGTCACTCATAATTCTACGACGCCAGTGACACGATCTTTTCCATGAACTTAGACGGTTCGATTGCGGAACGCGTGTTATTCCCGATTCCGCGACGCTAGCGCCACGATTTCTTCTTAAATTCTAAGGCGATTTAATTGTGAGGCGAGGATCACTTACTCTGGATTTTTTCGAATTCGATTTCAGGTCGTGGGTCACTCATAATTCTACGACGCCAGTGACACGATCTTTTCCATGAACTTAGACGGTTCGATTGCGGAACGCGTGTTATTCCCGATTCCGCGACGCTAACGCCACGATTTCTTTCTTGAACTTAAACGGTTTAATATTGAGACGAGGGTCGTTCTTTTTTGGATTTTTTCGGATTCGATTTTGGGTCGTCGGTTAGTCTCAATTCCGCGATGCCAAGGTCACGATCTCTTTCCTGAACTTGGACGGGTCGATTATGGGTTTATGGGATCGTTTCCGAATTTGCGACGCTAGCGCCACGATTTCATTCTTGAACTTAAACGGTTTAATTGTGAGACGAGGATCGATCTTTTTTGGATTTTTTTGGATCCGATTTTGGATCGTGAAACACTCTTAATTCCGAGACGCCAGTACCACGATCTCTTCCATGAACTTAGACGGTTCGATTGCGAAACGTGAGTTATTTCCGATTTAGCGACGCCAGCGCCACTATCCTTTCGCTAAATTGAAACGGTTCGAGATTCCGCAACATTAGTACCAATATCTTTTCGGTGAATTTAGACAATTCGATTGCGAGTCGTGAGTCATCCTCGATCTCACGTCGCCAGTGCCATGATTTCTTCCTTAAACTTGGACAGTTCGATTGCGAGTCATGGATCATTCCCAATTTTGCGACGTCAGCGTCACGATTTCATCCTTAAACTTCAACAATTCGATTGCGAGCTGTGAGTCATCCCCGATTTCGCGATGTTAGAGTCACGATTTCTTTCTTAAACTTAGACAATTCGATTGAGTCGCGGACCATCTCCGATTTCGCGACGTTAGCGTCATGATTTCTTTCTTGAACTTGAACAATTCGATTGCGAGTCGCGAGTCATCCCCGATTTCACGAAGGTTTCTTTCTTGAACTTAGACGGTTTAATTGTGTGGTGAGGGTGATGCACAAATTCACGATGCTAGCGCCACTATCCTTTTACTGAATCTACATGATTTCATTGAGAGTCTTGATTGATCCCCGATTTCGCGACGCCAGCGCCCCTATCTACTTACTAAACTTAAACGATTCGAGATTCCGAGACACTAACGCCACCATTTTATCACTACACCTAAGTAAGTTCGTGGTCCGATTGCGAGTTAGTCATATGAAAGAATCATGATCGATCTACGAGATCGAGAATCGTTCGATCGCAATGCGAAAGATCATGAAACATGTTTTTCTCGAATCTCGATCTCCATTCGAATAAAATTGATTACTTCGATTGCCAAGAAATTTCTTGTTCCATCTTTATGTTATTCGCCTTTTTAAGAAAATCGTGAAAATTGGTGTTTTTGTCTTCGAATCTTCAAATTTTCAACGAACTTAGAGATTTACCGAGTTGGAGTAGATTAATTTAATCTTCCGAGAAATTTTGTTTGTTTTATACCCTTTTTCTTACAGGACTTGATGACTTTCTCTTTGATTTCTTGAACTTCTGCCGAATTTAGATACGTATATGTTATTACTAGAAGTTGATTTAGGTAAGGGGTGATAATTTTTAATTTGGACTAAGTTCTCCGTAGACCTAACACGACGTTAATCGAGATGATTCTTCAGAATGTTCATCTCTCGCTTATTTACCTATCTCTTCCTTTCAAGAATTCATTACTATAATTGAACAAATTGGCTTGGTAATAAGATCTGTGTATTTTAAACATTTGCACATTCGATATAAGAATTTTGTAAACATTGCTTAATTTGTCTATATAATTTCGAAAATTCCTTAAGTTTCCTCGTGTCTTCGCACGATTTAATATCATAATCGAAGTTACCTATTTCCCGACATTATGTCGTTAGAATAACTGGATTCTAGGAACACGCAGTACTCTTAATAAACTATTTGGGTCGAGAATTCAGGCTAGCGCATTAATATTCATTAGAATGTAAATTTGGATTTCCCGTGTTCGATTATTCGCGGGAAAATAGGAATACGAGAGAAGAATGCCTGCGAATTGGACAAAGATGAAATAGCCGGTGTCAGAATTTCCACGAAAATTCGTCGAAATTAACGAAGCTATAATTCCTATTCTAAGAATAATAGAGGAGAAAAGATATTTTCTCGAAGGAATCCCATCGATGTTAGGGTACGAGGAACGTGTGGTAAAAAATGGAAACAGAGTTCGTGTAAAGGCTCTCTCTAATTTCTCCTACACGCACTTAGTCTTCGAAAACAGACACGTTGATCCCCGAATTAAGAGACTCGAGGGGCTGGGCTCGGGAAAGTTTGGCTTGGAAGCGTCGAAGAAAAGTCCCTTCGCCTTTCCCTCCCCGCCCGCGCCTTCTTTTTTTCCACGAATCAACGTGCTTCTTTAATTGCTTTTTGTTGCGCTAATTGATCGCCAGACATCCCCGCTGCCTCTCGTCGCCGCTAAAACAATCGAATCTCGAAATGAATGTTCGTTGTTGCGTTGAAACGGTTTGATCGATAGCTAATCCGCTTCTGGTAATTTCTGTTCATTCAACGACAATCGTTTCTCTTTTTTCCCTTTCTTCTAAACAATTTCTCTTCGAAGTTAGTCTCGTCCAAAAATTTCGAGATTTTTGAATTTTCTATAATCAGAATTATCTGCTAAAATTGGGAAATGATTCATTCTTCGTTTTCTGTTTTTCCTGTTGATATTAACTTGCGAAAGAACTCTTGGAAAATATTGTATTGATTTTTATTGTATTATATGTATTCTTTTATCTCAATACTTTAATTGGTATCTGGTACGGTGTATATATTGTATTACACGTTGGTAGTCTTACAATTAGTATCAATTATCGTGTTTTGCGTTAATTAGAAATCTAGGAAATAATAATTAACCCTTTCGGTACGGATGCCGGATATATTCGGCGCTGATTATAAAGTTTTAAAAATTGTATCTGGATATATACATGATCAGCAGTTGTATATAAATAAGAAACATTGCATAGTTTATATCTCATCTAAATATAATACTTTTTTATTATTATAGTTTATAAAAGTATAAAATTCTTGAATATATAAATATCGATCGATATGATTGGAAAAATATTATAGAAACATTAAGATTTTAAAACTAGTAAACAACACTCGTTGTAAATATAACATTTTTGATCAACATAACTCTTTTTAAACGGCTAAAAAGTCTTTATAAAATAAAGGAAGAGTTGTGTGTTATAATCAAAAGAGACAGGAAGGACTAGGAAACTATACAAACATAAGTTTTAACTTTATTTATTATATAAAACTCCTCCAACCTTTTACTATATTATATAAATCCATAATTAGAATTTTTGGAAAAGTTTGCCTCACCGAAAGGGTTAATTCGAGCAAACAGTCTAATAATGGTGTAATAGTATACTGATAAAATGCAAAATCACAGTCATAATCGAATAAAATAATATTCGAAAGGTATAGTTGTATAGAAAAGTACCTAAATAAAGTTTCTTCTTTTTAAATCTACAAGTTTACATTCTTCTGTCATTTAATATATAAAATNAATATATAAAATTCGTTTATCACTCGTTTTATTTTCAGTAAAATTGTCAAGTATTAAAGGAATCTGTAACTAGTACAATTTATTGTAAATGTAACAGAGGAAACTTTTAATATTTCGAATCGAAACGCGTATGACTTAGGCTGCTTTAGTAGACTGTAAATTATAGTATAAATTTCCATGACAAAAGAGGCGAAAGCTCATAAAAATATAAATCTCATTTCCTCCATTGGTAGCAACTCAGCTGTTTCGATGGCAGCACGAATACTAAGCACCCCTCTAAAGAACTTTCCCTAATTGTGTTCGCCGACTAAAAAGCCCTTAATACGCGTGTAAAACGCAATTTCATGGAAGTTCGACTTTTCCTGAATTTCTAGCCCGGTATCCACGGTCGTGGACACGTTTCAAACAATGAAGGAAAAGATCATCCCCTTAAGGGCCCCAACTTTTCAGTGTAGCATCCCCTATGCATTTTTGATCCCTTCCTTTTCGTCTTCCTTTTCGATACAGTTTCCCTCCTCTTCTTCCACCACTAACTCCTTCCCTTACAGTATAGTTCGCTATCGATTGATCTTCCATCGTGGTTCTGCTTCAACCCCTTTGACCAAACTGAAGTCCTTTCTTTCGTGGGATCCTCTTGTTGCTTTTGATCGATTCTTTTCTCCTTCTTTCTTCTCTCTTAAATAGCGGAAATTATTCGTTTGTCGGGCTATCGATATTTTTCTCGCGTTATTTCACATTTTTGCAAATTTTTTGGGTCGTTCCTCTTCACTGCGTGTTTGCAATTAGGTTTTCGACGTGGCGATGATTTTAAATTAAGTTTAGATTGTGACTTCCATTACTTTGAAATTTAGAAACTAATGGTTATTAATCAAGATGAATGTTATAAAAGAAAGATAGGATTGTAAATATAGTAAAATGTTATGGATATTAAAATACGTTTGAAATACAATACAATAAATAATGTAATTATTTCTCTCTTATTTATAATTTCCTCTCTGAACTATACTACAATTTCAACACTGGAATCACCAACTAGTAATTTCTATCTAAATACAATATATATTTAAATATATGCATAAAATTGTATATCAAAAGTGTCTAATGCTTCTTATAACTCAAGCAACGAAACCAGAAATTCTAAAACTGGCTTGGCATTCCTATCATTAGACATCTCATTTCACATATCAATATTCCAACCCAGACCCATCAACCCAACAACCCACTTCTCAAATAACGATCTATTTTCCTTCTCCCTCTCTGAACTCTGAATTGCAATTGACAGTCTGTAATATCCACCTAAATATAATACATATCCAAATTTATGCATGTAATCATACCTCGAAAGCATTCGACACTTGTTTTAACTTAACCTATTAAACCAAAAGTCCTAAAACAGACCATCGTTCCACATATCAATATCCGAAACCAAATTCATCAACTCAACAACTCGTAACTAACCACAAGAACACTTTCTACCCCATCGATACCTTCCCTCGTGGAAAACTCTTCGACAAACCTGGAAAAACTAAGAATCTCCCTCAGCTTCTCTGTAGACCGTCTGCGCGGATCTTCGAGGTCACGAGGAGCACGAGGACGATTACAAAAGCGGGCCGGGCAGGTGGTGGGGCCCAGCAGATTCGTCCCCACGTATCGGCGAGAATATCGAGTGTCGACCTTCGTTCGAGCCCTGCGAACCGTTCGAACCGTTTCCGATCGGTTCGATCGGGGCCCCCATCGTGCCTCTTTCTTACAATGTTTCTCACGTGATCCACAGACAAAAGCCGGCGAATTCCAGCGTGAAAATCCGCGCCGCTACCGGGCCACGGTGTCTCGTGACAAAGAGGGCCAGAGCGCGCGCACTCGAGGAGGCTGCCGGTTGCTGAGAGGCGTGAAATCGGTTACGAAATCACTGGGCCCCCTTCGTACGGATTTACTCGTTTTAGTCTGGATTTCTGTACTATTTGATATGTAATAGCAGATCAGAATGGACTATTATAGGTGGAAAGCTATTCTGAGACTTGAAACAAGAGTATTGCTTTCCAAATTCTAATATCTCAGTTTGTAATAGGTTCTCATTCTCGAAATTAATGAGGTTTTGTGGTTCCTGCGTTATGAACGAAACGTTATCAGTGATTTAGGTGCTTGAGGAGATTAGGTTAATTAGAGACGGATTTCTTGGATGATCAACGTTTCGAGACGCGGAGATTTTGAGAGTGACATGTGCTTCGTATGGATTTACTCGTTTTAATCTGTATTTCTGTAGTACTTGGTATATAATAATAGTTCGGAATTGACTGTTATAGGTGGAAAACTATTCTGAGACTTGAAACAAGAGTATTGCTTTTCAAATTCTGATATCTCAGTTTGTAATAGGTTCTCATTCTCGAAATTAGTGACATTTTATGGTTCCTGTGTTTTAAACGAAACGTTATCAGTGCTCTAGGTGCTAGAGGAGATTAGGATAATTAAAGACGGATTTCTTGGATGATGAACGTTTTGAGGCGAGGAGATTTTGAGAGTGGCATCTGCTTCGTACGGATTTACTCGTTTTAGCTTGTATTTCTATACTATTTGATATGTAACTGCAGTTCAGAATAGACTGTTATAGATGGAAAGCTATTCAGAGACTTGAAAGAAGAGTATTGCTTTCCAAATTCTGATATCTCAATTTTTAGGGGGTTCGCATTCTCGAAATTGGCAACATTTTATGGTTCCTGTGTTTTAAACGAAACGTTATCAGTGCTCTAGGTGCTAGAGGAGATTAGGTTAATTAGAGACGGGTTCCTTGGATGTTGGACATTTCGAGACGCGGAGATTTTGAGAGTGACATCTGCTTCGTACGGATTTACTCGTTTTAATCTGTATTTCTGTAGTACTTGGTATATAATAATAGTTCGGAATTGACTGTTATAGGTGGAAAGCTATTCTGAGACTTGAAACAAGAGTATTGCTTTCCAAATTCTAATATCTCAGTTTGTAATAGCTTCTCATTCTCGAAATTAGCGAAATTTTATGGTTCTTGTGTTATAAACGAAACGTTATCAGTGATCTAGGTGCTAGAGGAGATTAGGTTAATTAGAGACGGGTTCCTTGGATGTTGGACATTTCGAGACGAGGAAATTTTGATAGTGACACCTGCTTCGTACAGATTTGCTCGGTTTAACTTGTATTTCTGTAGTACTTGGTGTATAATAGTAGATCAGAATGGATTGTTGCACATGGATTGATATTTTCAGACTTGAAACAAGAGAATTGCTTTCCAAATTCTGATATCTCAGTTTGTAAGAAGTTCTCATTCTCGAAATTAGCGAAGTTTTGTAGTTATCAGTGCTGTAGTTGTTACTGAGTGGCTGTCAAACGTCGATGTTCAGGGATGAATATCTAAGGGCCCTTGTATTCGAGTCCAGTTTCTTTTCTTATGCGCAGGGGTTAAAAGACGGTGTTGCAGTCCTGTTCTAATTATGGGCCCTTCGTATTTAATTGTTGTCGAAATGGAATAACGATACAATATATACCATTATATAGTCTACATCGTCATCGACTTGTCGAAAATCACGTCATGGGGTGAGACCCATTACCATCGTTTGTTTGTCTTTTGTTCGACAGCGTTAACAACGACAATTGTCACATCTAATAATAATTTCTCCCTGTGAGATCTCGTTTAAGAAGCAAGAAAATTGTTCAAACATGATTTTACTCCTAGTAATGTCATTTTCTGCTGATAAATAAATCACTCGAGTTACACGTGTAACTCATTATATTTTACGTACATGAAAACCTTCGTCAAAATCGAAATTTTTTACTTAGAAAATTCTATCGAAATACAACGTTTGAACACTTTCGTGAGCCATTACTTTTTAATTATTAAAACAGGAACATGGAAGTAGTTTAATATTGTTTTACACATTTTTATTTGAAAATATCATTATCCTTAGAGTCCTGCGTGTTTCGAATTTCGAAATTTCATCTGTAAATGTAGCATACTTTGAAAAATCGGCTTCGAAGTCGGTAATTCGAAACACTTGGGGCTNGCTTCGAAGCCGGTAATTCGGAACACTTGGGGCTCTTTTGAATATCTCGTGACACCGAAGGGACTTCAGTGGTGGTAAATTGATGGCAAGCGATGGTAACGAACTAAATTGAAATTGAGAGTTAATCAAGAAATTTTTTCGGCATTGCTGGTTGGCATCGAATACCTAGAACTACAAATTGCACTCGGTGCCGAGTGTCGGCGACATCAACGACGTCATTTCATTAATCGGGTCTAGTGCTTAATAAGTATAATAATTTACGAGCCCGCTGCATCGTTTGAACCAACTATACTCGCTGATCGTTACTTAGACGATCCGCGAAAGGATTGATAGATCATAAGAGAATATGGCGCATGTATATTCTTTATTGACTGAAATGTCAACGTGTTTCAGAGAGGTTTAAATCAGAATTAAAGTTAAGTGCTGTTAAAATACTCTTCTTGTTTCTGAGCTATTTGAGGAACACGTGATAGCATGCATAATATTTAATACAAAATTGTACTGCACAGTCAAATATAATACTATAATGTGTATATTATTATACAGGATGTTTTTAAAATCGTGATACAACTAGTTGAATACTAATTCCACATGCAAAACTATATCGAGAAAAGAAAAAGAATATTTTTTCGTTTAAGACTTCATTCTAGAGAAAAATGAGATTGAAAACCTGATAGATTTCAGTCAGTCTTTTAGTATTTTATTTGCTATAAATTTATAATTTAGTATTTACACTGAAAGGTAGTATAAATAAAATTTGAATTTCAGCAGTTTCCTGTTTTTCATTCAGAGAATTATAGTTTATGCTTCTTTGAATTCAATCAATTGTTTCGTCATTCTATAGTTCTCTTCCTCCTTGATAATAATGAATTTTGCATTGCTATAAATATTATAACGCGTGTATGTCATAAGTAAACCTATTACGACCCACGCATAATGAATATGAAAATCAATGAAGCAAAGAATGTGCTAGTAAAATAGAATAGCGCTAAATTGACACTCCCAGTCAATGATAAAAATTGTGACACGAGTATATATCATTAGAACATAAACCATTCGAGTGGAAATTCGTAAAAATTCGTGAAAACTTCTTACCTTTCTCAAATTGCACAAATACACCTAATCACCAAAATTCCGTCACTTACGAAGAAGATAGCGCTTTTATCTGAAACGAAGGCAACGACATTTGTAAATAACAATTACTCACGGTATCATTATAATTACTGACTGATTTACTACAGCTGGTGATAAACCATTCGAGTCAAAATTCGTGAAAATTCGTAAAAATTTGCTACCTTTCTCAACTTGCATAAATACACCTAATCACCAAAATTTTGTGACATATCAGGAAGATATCATTTGCATCTCAAACAAAGACCACAACATATGCAAATAACAATTACTCTCAGTATCACTATAATTACTCACTGATTTATTATATTTACTTATAAATTATTCGAATTAAAATTCGTGAAAACTTTCTACTTTCCTCGACTCCAATAAATGCACCTAATCACAAAAATTCCGTAATATACCAAGAAGATATCACTTGTATCTCAAACGAAAATAACGACATTTGTAGATAACAATTACTTACAGTATCACTATAGTTACTCGCTAATTTACTACATTTACTACAATAAATCATGCGTCTTAAAATTCGTAAAAATTCGTAAATATTATCTACTTTTCTTGATTCCCATAAATACACCTAATCACCAAAGTTCCATCACATACCAAGATGATATTACTTGCATCTCAAATAAAGACAACGACATATGCAAATAACAATTACTCACAGTATCACTATAATTACTCACTGATTTATTACATTTGCTCATAAATCATTCGAATTAACATTCGTGGAAATTTTCTACCTTCCTCGACTCACATAAATACACCTAATCACAAAATTTTTGTAATATACCAAAAAGATACAACATGCATCATAAACAAAGACATCGACATAATTACTCACTGGTTTACTGCATTTACTGCAATAAATCATCCAACTTAAACTTCGTGAAAATTCGTAAAACTTTTCTACCTACCTCAACTTGCATAAATACACCTAATCTTCAAAATTTTATGACATACCAAGAACATATCATTTGCATCTCAAACGAAGATAACGACATTTGCAGATAATAGTTACTCACAGTATCACTATAATTACTCACTGATTTATTACATTTGTTCATAAATCATTCGAATTAATATTCGTGTAAATTTTCTACCTTCCTCTACTCTCATAAATACACCTAATCACAAAAATTTTGGTACATACCAAAAAGATACAACTCGCATCATAAACAAAGACAACGAAATAATTACACACTGGTTTACTGCAATTACTACAATAAATCTTCCAACTTAAAATTCCTGTAAAATCGTGAAAATTATCTACTTTTCTCGATTCCTATAAACACACCTAATCACCAAAATTCCTGTACTTGCATCTCAAACGAGCCTAACACTTTCCACCAACAATTATCTCTGTACCGCAATAACCACTCACTCGCTTAATACATCTAACTCGAGTGTAAATAATCGAGTATCAAATTTTCGAAAAATTCTCATGATACACATAGCAATACCCGCTGCACGATAGCGTGAAGTCGATCCTGTATTAGACCATAAGCAATCAAACGCGCATTCTTTCATAACCTAAGCTCGACGCGGTAGCAAGTGCTGATGGGAGCGTTGATGAGCGATCGTAAAATTTCTCGTATGATTTTAATAATGTCGTCGCGCTGGTGTGCTGATGTTTGAGCATGATGTTTTGAGAGTATTGGAAAGGTTGTAGTAGTTTCGTTATGGCAACGTTGGCTCAATAGGGATTACCGAGTGTGATCGTGTAGGCTGTTAGCGTTACGCATCCGAGCAATAGGATTGGATTACGCAATTAATGTAAAACAAATAGATGAACGTTATACGCGTGGATGAAACAATGGCCGTGTTCGTCCGACGTGTTGAGTCGGTACATGAAATATGAAATGCGGTTTTCCTCGTGGTATCGTGTGTTTATACGATACACGACGTATCACATTGTGAAACTCGAATGCGAAATTGGTCGTTGAGAAGTATTTATATATTGGTATATTTTAATCAGCGCGAATGAAATGCATACGGGGATTGGAAAGCTATCATCATTTACGTCGTAAATAACGAGAAGAATAGGAATGGGTATTTCCTTGTGGCATTACGGGTAATTTGATAGATCGATGAGTGGATATTTAAATAATAAGATATTTGAAACTAGCTGTATAGATTTATCGTAATTTCTGTTCGGTTCAAATGAAACGAGAATTGTTTCCAATTTTTTTTCATTCTCAGTTCTTTAGTGGTGAAAATGTTAATATTAGTAGGCCAAAGAAGTGATCCTTATTAATATTTATTGAAATTAGTTAAAATTACCGTTAGTAAGGATAATATGTTTATTTTACTGAATTTTATATTGTTTTTAATATTGTATATAAATACCGTACTTTTATCATTACTGGGTAAAGTAGTGTAATTAATAATTAATTCAGTAATTAAATGACAACTCTGCCAAAGAACATTATTTAATTTTCCAATTTTTTAATTCGAGGAATTGAGTAATATCCTTTGGCAGAGTTGTCATTTATCAACTGTAAAGAGATTATTAAAATTTCTTAGTGTCAAAATTTTTTGACTTTTCTCTAGTTAAAAATTAGTTTAGTTGAAAGTACTATTTAGTAGTTAAAAATTTCCTGTGCTTGAAATATTGGTGCCATAAATTTATTTTATAGGAAAATCGAAGCTTTGCCAAGTAACTGTTATTATCGTTATCATTTTCTCATCGTTTGATATTCAATAAAAATTTTTCACATAGTCCAATGTTCTTCCACTTTCCTCTATTCAAAAATCTCTTCTATCTGGTTAAATTATTTCTCTGAAAATGGCTCTTTGCATAAAATGGTATCTCCGCTGAATAACCATTATTACTTAACTACCCTTTGAATATTTCTCGTATTTTTCCTACTCTCCAACTTGCCGATTATTTTCAAGAGTTATCGGAACTCAAGATTTCCTAATTAGCATCCGCGCTGTTTCTCCACCACGAATTCTTCGTTTTATCACACATTTCACACTCTCCTTTCTCTTTTCTCTCATGCAAATGAGAGAAAATCTCTAACAGTGGGATTGTACACACTCTGTGAATTTTGACTTTTCTAACGTCCGCGGGTATCTCGTAACAGGTGTAATCTATAGGTTATCGACTCCTGCATAATTTATAGAGATAGTGGTTTTACCGGAGTCTCGTTTTCACTTCAACGTCTGGTCGCAATTATTGAAAAGTGAAAAGTGGTACGGCCAACGGCGAGATTGATGTTCAATTGCGGCGCAATTAATTACGCGGTTACCGAATAATTCATTTAGCCTGCAAGCCGGGGAATCTTTCAGCCACGTTTAAATTTACGCCACCGCGAGTCCTGAATTCGAACGGGGATTAATCGTTAATTGAATTTCCAAGACCGTCGTTTGAAAGGTGATACAGAAATACTCGAATTCCGAAATTCGGTCGATCTTCCGTTCTGAAAGAACTGTTCCACTTCTGCCAGAGATTGCAAATGACGTTAAGCCGATAATTTTAGTCCCCGGAGTTCGTTTCATTGCGCGGCGTCAATTTTTAAGCAACACGCTCCTTATTTTAGAACGAGATTAAACGTAAATTTTTAAAAGTACCGGTAGCCATTGCGTGGGTCATATCTCGATTAAAGGCACATCGCAATCGTGAAATCTAGCTCCGACAATAACCATCTTCCTCGAATCGGGCGAAGCTAGAGACAAAAGCAATAGCTCTCATCGAACTAGGATAACTTCGCGATTTGGTAGCTGCACTTGAAGAAAGAATTCATTTCTGAAACCATTTTCAACACTGAGATTATTAAATCATTCTAAATGACGAATTTCGATCTTTTTGCTTTTATTTTATTGCAAATGTGAAATTATTTTTCGCGAAATTAGTGTTATCTATGTAAAATGTAAATACGTATTTATTTCATCACACGATCTTCATTATTATTAATAAGTCTAGTGTTAATTAGTTACAGTCATTTTACAAAACATGATGAGACATTTCGATAGTCATACAATCATAGCTAGACCCTAAACTAAATCTCTTAATATTTCATTCTCACAATATGGTCATTTGACCATTTTTATTTGATCTTCATTAATATGTGTGGTATTATAATATCCATACCAATAAAAATGAAGCTTGTATATGAATATTCTGGATGTACCTTATGGCTTATAATATCTTTCATAATTCTTTTTAATATTGTCGAAAAATATTTGCAAAGAACCATTTAAACATTCTGGACCTTTTACTGTCAATTTTCGAAGACATTTCTATACTTCTCGCCAATGCGTGAAACTTTTAGCAAAACTGGATAGGTGTTGACGTGACTACGAGTTTTTGACAGTCTAATGTTCGCTATAATAAATGACTTCGCTCCCCGCCTCATTGAAACAGTTATAACTGCGTTATTTGTGAAAATTCAAACCTAATATTTACGGAAAATACTGAAGAAACCGTGTACTTAAAAAAATGAAGAGAAAAAGGAAGTCGATTTTCTGATGCTAGATTCCTGTTAGAATCACATTCTGTTTTCTAGATCTATCTTTTAGTACAAAGCAGTTTCATTTACATATTAATTATATCGGTACGTTAACTTGGATTATACAATCATACTTAATACAATTAAGACAGTAATAGATCACAATTCGACGAAATTATTTTCCATTTTAAAGAACAAAAGATTGTTATTTTATATCAAAAATGTTTTATTAACGATATTACTGTGTAGAATTAAATTACACCATCCCTCGAATTTCCCAAATAGGAAAAAAAAAGAGAAATTCTTGGAATACTCACTTTATACGTCATTGTCGAAGGCGTCATTGCCAGAATCACCAGGGAGATTGCTCGCTCGTGGGAACACAATTTGAGACGGAAAGGGTTAACGAGCATCGACACGCTTTCCTTCCACGGAAACGTATGACCCGAGCAGTGTACCGTCACATCGATCACAATCGACCGGAGCCTCGAAAGGATCGACGACCCGAAATTATGACGCGACATCAAACGCTGAATCGTGCATCGATGAAGAAGCACGACGGACGATTAACGGATTCGATCGGTGTGCAAACATGGCCCAGGTCAAGCCACGGGACTATCGATTGGCCCTTCCCGGAAGGCAGGGGCCGCCGTGTAATCCGACTGCCGTCTTGAAATGGAATTATTTCGACATCGGTTTCGATCGTCTACCCTCGACAGGGCTATCGTCCGCCTAGGCCAGCGTCTCCGACGATGTCTGCTCGAGGGACGACAGAGTCTATGCGGGTGCTCGATCCGCGATATGGCCGCGATCGATGGATAGCCAGTTGCATGAATTCTTGGAAGGATGTGTAATGGAAGGATGTACGAGTTAATTGAACCGTGTATGACACGTGACAGATTGAAAAAGAAAGTCAAATATGTCGTGGTTTGGGGATGTTTGGGAAGCTAGTGGGGTTTGAGAGCCCGAAAAATTTGGTGTGTCTTGAAAATTAATACCGAAGTTTAGTTGAATATTGTGTAATTTCTTGTTTTCTACAGAAACACGTAGCCTTTTGTACGCGAGATTTTCCTCGGTTGGATTGTACTGCAACTTGGAGTCTTGATTTACGTATGCGTGATGGATGTATTTGAACGTGAAACGAAGTTAAGGATTTGGAAAACTAGAAAGGATGTTTGAGGTAATTGAAGAGCGTGTAACACGTGACAGATTGAAAAAAGAAGTTAGAGGTGTCGTGGTTTGAGTTAGCTTTGGGAGGCTACTGGTGGTTGAGAGGGAGAAAAATTTGGAATTCTTAATTTTAGGGAAACATATGTGTTTTGAAAATTAATATCGATAGCAATAGCTTAAATTTAGTTGAGTATTGTGTAATTTTTTATCTGTTTTCTATAGAGACACGTAGGGTTTTGTACCTAAAATCTTACTCGGCTGAATTGTAGTGCAACTTGGAGTACTGATGTTGTACGTATGTATGATGAATGTATTTGAAAGTGAAATGAAGTTAAGGATTTGGAAAATTAGGAAGGATATTTGAGTTAATTGTATTGACAGTTTAGAAAGGAAAGTTAGAGATGTTAAGGGTGTGTAGAATCCTATTAGAGGTTGATAGAATCATGTGTGTCTTAAAAATTAATAGCGATAGTAATAGTATAATAATATAAATGAATACTGGTAACTTTTCTTGTTTCTCATGGAGATTCTTAGCTTTCTGTACCTGAGATCTTCCTAGCTTAAATCGTACGACAACTTGGATTTCTTCTGACGTAGTTTGAAACAAAGTTTAAGATTTTAGAAAAGTAAAGAATTAAAAGATTTGATTATTATTATATATTTAATGATCTTACGTTTTCTTTACTGTCTCTTGTAGACCTTGTGATTTTTTCTTCGATGAAGAAATAATGTCAGTATCATTAGAACGACAGTTCAGATACCATTTCAAACCCTAGTTTTCTTTCCACATTTCAGCGTCTAGTTGACGGTATTTTGCGACATTTAAGAAAATGCACCGATATGTCCTTAACAGAGACCTACCAACACGTGAATCATGTAACACTCTACTGGCGGTTGAATATATTATAGACTCCAGAAAACAACTTAGAAAAAGGGAACGTAGCATAAAGCCCCTCTAGAAGACATCGTGAAGGAGACTGAAACAAGCCAGAATCTACTGCATTATTTGAAACAGACTCTAAACTCTAAACTCGATTCGCTAATAACCCACGCTATAACTACGACTGTGAACAATGAACAAAGAAAAAGGTGCATTTGTAATAGAATTCAATATTCGCTACACTACACGTAGTACACTATAGTTTCTGCGAGTCATTCCAACAGTTTCACGATTCTCTTAACACTAGGTTTACGAGTTTTTTTTCTACGGACACTCATCAGATTTAGGGTAAAGAAAACCACATATTTTCTTTAAAAAACAACCGATAGGTTTAATAAGTTAATTAAATCTGTTAATATCGTATAAATGAAGCAACTCATCCGTCAAATTGAAGAGTCCCATAAATCTAGTGTTAAATCCATAACGAAAACAATACCCATAACTGGCAGAATTATCCGAAAACGAGTGAATAGTGGAATCCATGAAGATACAAACCTCGGTAAGGACATCTACCCATATCGAATCACCGAATTAAAAAGTCTCCCTGACCCCTGACATCTCCACTGTCAACCCCGAAACTTCAGCCGCGTCTGCAAACGAGACTGCTTCCCCCATAAATCTGCGAATCCAGCAACACCTCGACCACCCCCAAACCCAGCGACTACCGCAACAATACCCACGAAACCGAAACCTACCCCTCGATTCGATCCGTCCTTCCCTGTTTCCTCCTCGAGTTACAAGCCGCCGACCAGCAGCGTGTGTCCACCCCGTTGCAATTACTTAAACATACCTCGGAAGCCGCGGACTGCGACTTCTGGAATAGGAATTCCTTCCGGGAACAGCTTGGGTAAGTGGTGCAAAAGGCAAACGAGTGGAAGAACCGGTGGCCATGGCTGGCATAACCGGGTTACTCGGTTCTTCGACGAATCGGCTTAGAAACGTCTGAAAATGCGCGGCCAGACTGGCTCGAGTCGTTGGAGGAACGTTGTTCCGTGTGTCGGCCCACAGATCGGGGTAATTAAGTGCTGACCCCACGGTAATTCCATTATCGCCGCCATCGTGGTCCGGCCGAGCCGTGAAATCCGATTAACCGCGCCGACTGACCGCGTCGCGCGCATCTTGCGCGCGCATCCACGCGGTAAAGATGAATTTTCGGGATTCACAAACGTGATCCATCTCGCGAACGATTTCGTGGATGAAGGAGGGGGATGTTGATGAGGTGGAAGAGTTCGACAGGTTGGTTACTTCGGTTGACAGTGATGATTTCGAATTCGAGAAGGGACTCGGGATTTGGACGACGAGACGGGTATGGGGTTTTTTATTTGATCGATGAGTTAGGATTGGGTTAGAGACGAAGTTCCAGGGCGTTATGAGGATTTTAAAGTATTGGTGTAAAAGTATTGTAAAGGATTGCAGTAATTTTATTATATGATTGTTGTGGGTGTGCGGTATAATTGCGGGTTTATTTTTGTTTGGTTTTGCATTATCGTGGGTTTGAGATGATTGTTGATTCATATTTGTTCAATATATAATCCCAAAATTACTAGAGCTTGTAATGTCTAAGAAGTATTGGAGAATTTTCATTTGGAGTAATTTTATTGCAACATTGTTGTGGATGTGAGGTATAATTGCAGGTTTACTTTTGTTTGGTTTTGCATTATCGTGGGTTTGAGTTGATTTTTAATTGATATTAGATCAATATTTAGTACTAAAATTACTAGAACTTGTAATGTCTAGGAAGTATTGGTGAATTTTCATTTGGAGTAATTTTATTGCAACATTGTTGTGGATGTGAGGTATAATTGCAGGTTTACTTTTGTTTGGTTTTGCATTATCGTGGGTTTGAGGTGATTTTTAATTGATATTAGATCAATATTTAGTACTAAAATTATTAGAACTTGTAATGTCTAGGAAGTATTGGTGCATTTTCATTTGGAGCAATTTTATTGCAACATTGTTGCGAGTGTGAGGTATAATTGCGGTTTTATTGTCCTTTGTTTTTGGATTATCGTGAGTTTGAGATGAGGTTTGGAATAGAATCACAAGTGTACGGGATTTTTTGTTGATATTTGATCAATATTTAATACTAAAACTACAAAAGCTTGTAATGTCTAAAGAGTATTGGTGAATTTTCAGTTGGAGTAATTTTATTGCAACATTGTTGTGGGTGTTTTGTTTGGGTTTTGTGAATAGAGTGATAAGATGTACGGAATTTTTGAATACACTGAATATACTTTATATATACATTTTATATAATACTTAGCACTGCCGACTTGTAATGTTTACGTAATTGTGATGCACATAAACGGTATTAATTAAAGTAATGTAATGGAAATGAATAAGTATAAATAATTACGCTCCTACGTGAAGGAAAAACAATATTAGTTTTACGAATAGTAATATTGAATATTTCCAATAATTTCAAAAATGTTATTTCGAGATCCTTGATAGTTGTAGAATTAATTAATATTCTCTTTACATTGAATAACGGTGAATTTAAGGAATTATTTTATAAATATAGCACGTTTGGTATTCCGATATTCCATTAATATTAAAAGAATATAATTACAAATACAATTATTGATGAATCTCGGACCCATTGCAAACGGAAAGTAATGAAAAATGAAACGTATATGCTTATTAACAAAAATTATGTTTCTTGTTACACATAAATATTATAGAATGATTTTAAATAGTGCAAAAACCGTAATATTTCAGTACTTTCTTTAGCAAAAGAATTTGCTAATTTTCTATGAAGGTGTTTGAAGTTGTTGTTCACAGTTATCATACTAATTAAATACTTTTTTCTTCTTTTTTTTATCTGAGAAAGAAACTATTTACACCTGCTATATTACCTCTCTATAGTTGCACTGAACGTCCTTGATCATTGTTCACTGATATTAACGATGATTGTGTTATAATTTCTCTTGACTCCTGGATATTTTCATTTTTCATATGCATGATTCTGTGAAATCGATTATTCGTCTTCTGCTAATTGTTGCTTGAAAACATGAAATATCGTGTCTAAGATTAATTAATTATCTGAGAATTAATACGTACATATCAATGATAATACCCTAAAGAAGTTAATATATACCGATGCAAATTAGTTGAATTTCTGACAAATTTCTTTTAGACTCCAAGTTACAGAAAAAAAAAATATTTAATTCGCGTTGATTCGTGACTACTGACGCACGCGAACAATTCATCGATTAACCTAAATAATTAGCATTGAGAAATCTGCATGCACTTGAATTTATGCATATTCTTCATAACGCGTTCATTTGTCTGGACACGTATTCATTGAAAACGCGGTCTAACTCGTCATTCGGGAAATTAATTTCCGATAAAAGCGAACAGCAAAACGCTCGGTCGTCGCAATTAAAAAGCAGCTTCGATTATACCATTTCCGACGTCCATTTGCGTTACTTTATCGAACCTCTACAGAGCTCCGCCATTGTTACCCTCTGTACCCGATCGTTCCTCTCAATAATACATTTCGATGCGTTGCGCCAACTATTAATTCGGCTTGCGTGTGCAGAGTGATCTGGAAGCAAACTGCTCGCGATTATAGACGATAAAATTCGAGAAAAAATTCGACTAATTGCCTTGAATATCTGTTCGAAGCTGAGAAAGTGGAAAAGGGATAAGAATTTCTCGAGCGGCAATTATTTGATATTTTCGTATCTCGTTTAACTTGATATTTTTATTTTTTAAATAAAGATTATTTTATTTTATTCGTAACGATATTAACGAGTGTAATTATGATAGCGATTGTA
>NIJG01000054.1:575583-612637 GCA_002201625.1 Euglossa dilemma | reverse complement strand
TTTATTTAAAATCCAATCTTACCATTAATCCGTCAAAATCCACTTGATGCTGATCTAAATAAAAAAAGAAATATTAAAATTGAAAAAAGGAATAATTTTTCCGAATACTACTCACAATTCTTCGCATCGAAACAAATACGCTCCATCCGCTCGCGCGGTCCACTGCGATGCACCAAAATTCATTAAATAAAATAACTCGTCTACATCCTCTTCAAGATTAATCGAGGGACCTGCGCTAATTAAGCTCTTTTACTTACTGTGACGAATACTACAAGCCCTGAAATTGTTCCAGCTCCTTTTTTTAAATCACCCCATATATATAGCGGGATGCGTTCCGAGAAGCCGGGCCTGCGTGTAATCCGCGCTCGTCGCGACACCGTTTAATTGCAATAATTACGATAATTACCGAGTTCCGAGCATGCCGGCGTTACAGGCCTCGCATTCGGTCACCGTTATGTATCCCGTCACGACACGATAACAGCGATTCGTTGCCGGCGTTTTCGTTTCGTGTCATCGGGACGGCTCGCGTGGAACGCCGAATTGATGAACCAGACGATAGGATTCCTCCTCGATCAATGAAAATTTCTATTCCTACTCCCATTCCATTCAAAATTCGCGATCAGGGAGTTATTTTAAACCCTGTCTTATTTTGAAACGACGTGGCTATTGGTAGCTGGGACAATGAGCATAGTGAATCGAGATGTTTAACCTAGATTATTAGCAGTGTGAGAAGCATAAACGAATTTATAGAATATAGATTGAATTTTTTGACACTTGACAATGTGTAACATGGTATGAATTAGGTATAACATGAGAGTCGTTTGAGAATTATATGAGGTCTTGGTGTTGAGAGTTCGTTATAGTGATTATTATCTTATAATAAATATTATTAATATTCCTACAAATTTAAATGGTCATCATACAGTAATAAAAGGAAATCCTTGCATTGCCTTCGTGTGCATGAACCAACTCCGCAGAAAGAAATCGGTCTAAAAGAGCCACAGTTTAACTACCACTGTTATATATAATATTATGATCATTTTTATTCTTACCTACTCGAATTATTTTAAGATTTTAAAAACTATAAAAGTCTGACTTCCATGATGATCCATGAGCATCACTTTCGACTTTACTCTGTCAATTACCATCTAGAGATGAGAAAAAAGGAAAATACGCGATTATATTTTCTCAACATCGACTATATCCCACAGTAGAGCGTCTTCATTAAAACAGAGCCCGTAATTTCAGGTTTCTTTCCAAAGAAACCGTCTGATCCACGTCCGAAACCAACCGCGAGCCAACCGAGTCCNCTAGAGATGAGAAAAAAGGAAAATACGCGATTATATTTTCTCAACATCGACTATATCCCACAGTAGAGCGTCTTCATTAAAACAGAGCCCGTAATTTCAGGTTTCTTTCCAAAGAAACCGTCTGATCCACGTCCGAAACCAACCGCGGGCCAACCGAGCCCGACCTGTCTGTCAGCGAAGCTTCAGGACGAAATACCTCTCGTTTATCCCGAATGATTCGCCGTGAAAACAAATGGTAACGTTTTAACAGCAAACACGGATAACTGTAGGAGTCCGGAATAAGGAAACGAAAGAACGAAGCTAGATTGGAAAACTGTCGTTCTTCTACGTAGTCCAGGGCGATACGTGAAGATTCGCGATTTACGGAAAGGAATAAACCGGCCATCCTTTACGAGCCATCGTTCACGATTGCCGAAAAGCCGTGATCGTTAATGCGGGTCGCTGATTCGATTTGCATAAAATCAGCCGGGAAGGAATCGTAAGAGGCGCAGGGAGGACGAGAACATAAAACTCGCCCCATGGAATATTTCGTTCGCACGGTTTCATTTCAATTAACGTTCCCTCGTCCCATGGGGTTTGGTATCGTCCTGTGCATATACACGTACGCTGGTTCACGTGTGCGTGCACGCAGACACGCGTGGTTATAGTCTATTTCGATGTCTCACCGATAATTGCGACGCGGTAACTCGAACGAGTTAGCGGCTCCTTAAGGGATGGATTTCGAAACCGGTTTCGCATTATGCGCCATTCTCACCCCGAGGCGCTCGTCTAGAAGTTCGGGGCTTGGTTTTTATTTTTCCTGCGCCGCGAAGGGGTGGTCAAGCAGACGAGTCGATCGATTTCAATGGCCGCGTTAATTTTGGATGACGGTTGATCGCAACATTCCACGACCGGTCCGTCTAATTTGAATAAATTAACCAACCCCTTCTTGTCCACGCGGCAATCTTATGCTGTAATTGATTCGCTCGCTTAGAATCGTTGCAAATCTTAGATCAACGATCGATTCGTTTCGATTTGGACCTTATTCCGTAAATTTCAGAAAATAAATAAAGGAAGATTGGAAAATTCTATTTTAAATGAGAAAAATTAAATATTATAATTTTCTTTTTTTAATTTCCCAGAGGTGTTGATCAGGTTAGACTCGGGCAATGATTATTAGTTAGATAATACTCCAACGATCCGATCGTTAAAGATATTTATATTTACGTGTATATTAATAGCCTTATTAACGTGGAGTTTTTTTTGTTTAATTATAATGTTTTCTCCGTTTTGCAAGTGTAATCTGAAAGGACGTAATAAGCTAATAAATCTTTTATCCCATGATTGAATGTTCTGTTTAATGATATTAAGCTCCAGTGACACAGCACTTGATTAATCCGTGATTTTTTACATTTATAGCAAGTTTTTGCTCCCTGTTTTCTGGAGATAATCGTTCGATGCAATTTAAATAATATACCTAAGGATTATTTTATACGATGTATAATATTTGTATTTTTAATCAGAAATTCAGTGTCGTTCGATTCCGATGATTCGATGAAACTTTATTTTTATCCCAGCTGATTGAGAGAGACTTCAGATGATTCGTTAGAATCTTCTAATCTGATCTTCTAATTTCAGATTTCAAAACCGTGAATATAATTGATGAATGAGATTAGCGACTGACGTTCGTGGGATACGATTACGAGCTGTTCAACTCGAGGAATTTTTAGGATACTCTCTAATCTACTGGATTACAGTAATAATTGTTCAAAAACTTATTTGCGTTGGTAAACGCGTCTATCTTGATAATTTCCATCAACCTCTCATTGCACGTCGTTTAGCTGACGAGTTGTAGGTTCGTCTAATACTGTAGCCTACAGATATGGAAACTGCGGTATGCTATTTCTATCTCAGGTTAATGGTACATACAGAGCTGATTTTGAAGACTGGGTGAGGAACGGAGGTATGAATAATCCGTCCTTCTGGCTCTGATAGTATCCTATTAAGCTCTTGGAAATTCTTCTTAGGTTACAAATTATTTACGTATTTATTTCTGTTTCTATTACCATCGGATTGATAGTGTATTTGCATCTAAACTGCATGGACAAAATCAACGACTTAATTTAATGAAAATCAGGAATGAATTATCTATTGACAGCGATAGTGACTTGATTTATCGATAGAATGCGATACATTTGATTTTCACACGTCTATATACCTATACAAACCTAGCCAAACTCATCAAATTAGTCTCCCATAATAGTTATAATATTCAGAATCGTATTATATTAGAACATTTTTCATTTTTTGATATCTTTATTAAACTTTGTCAAGCTTTTAAAATCATCCTCATAGAACCATGATTAAATCTATGAATTTTTACAGCAGTTAACTTATTTTAATTCACCTTTTATATATCCACTCAAACCTTCTAAATTTTTCAGATAAATTCCTCATAGCAATGATTAAATTAACATAATGTAATAGGAGTCTTCGCGATCTTGATATATTAGAATATTACACTTCTAATTTTTTAAAAATTATAAAACTCGAAGCTTGCCAAACTTATCACATCATCCCATCTAAATACTGATTAAATTAATCAATAACCTTGCCTCATATACACTCAAACTTCTTTAAATTCCTCGAATCACTCTTTTATCCTATTGCCTAACAGGATAGATTCACAAAAGTCTTCTCAACAATATCACATTAGAAATTAATACTTTCTACTTTTATTCGTCTCATATATACCTAGTCAAACTTCGTCAAACTTCTCAACTCACCTTTTCACCATAATAATTAAAAATTTACTAAAATCTTCGCAACCATATCACGTTAGAACCTTTTCACTTTTCGCTTTTACTTTACACAACTCACATACATCCACTCAAACAATCTCAAACTCCACAAATCACCGTTTCAGAGTATTATTAACCGGACAAATTGGCTAAATTCTTCATAACTATATCACATTATGACTCAGAACATTTTTATAAATCTAGCTTATATTTAAACTTCGTCAAACTCCTCGTATAACTCTTCACCGATACTAATTAACCCAACAGACCTTCGCAAATGTTCTCACGAGAAGATACGAAAGCACTAGTTACTTCTCACGTTTGCATACACCCAATCAAACCTCGTGAAACTCCTCAGATTCGTCCTTGCGCGAATGTTGGACGCTCTGGAAGCTCCGAGGAAATTTTCACAGACATCCTCTGGACCGTGGACTAATTTCGTTGAAAAGGAACGGGATCTCGAAGTCGAGAACGGAAGCCGCGAATCCAGCGATCGGCAACAGAGTCGCCCATCTGGCAACTAGTTACCAATCTATTCCTGTGCAAGCATCAACGGGGCGACCAGCGGCGCATACCGGCCTGTCACAATGCAAACGGTGCATACACGCGTGGATTTCAAGTGCACGTACACGCCCCGTGGAAATTCGAAATCATTTCTAATACAGTAATTGCCACGGGCGGTGGAACTGGCACGGATTCAGATCGCGTTCGTCAGTTCACTGTCTCTCGTTCACAGCCGGCTGATTTATACGTTCCGTTTTCATCCCGCGTCCTCGTTTTGCGATGCCGCGAAATCTTCGCGATTCATCCTGCGAGCCGCTAGGCTGGATCGCGGAATTTCGGCCATCAATTTCGTCCCGCGAATCCTGTTAATTGGTCAAGCACTTGCTCCACTCTGTCTGTATCAGCGATTCCTGGTCTTACGCGTTATGAAAAATATTCACTTGGTTAGGTAATTTTATCGTGGTCTCGTGTATATCTTGCTATTTTTAACGACAGACACTAATAGTCGCAGGCACTGTTAGTCACTTATGCACAATTACTGCAAGCAAATAGAAGTTAACACTGAATTTACGGGACCTGTCAATTTGACGGGTGAGTTGCTCCAATTACACAATATTAATAGATTTAATCAACTTATATTAAATTTGTTAATATCGTAATTGTTTTTAAATTAAACTCATGGTTTTATTTTTTAAGAAAATACGCAGTTTTCTTTACCCGTAAATCTGACGGGTCTCCATAAAAATAGGTATTAAAAAACATCCGTAAACCTAAATCCGTATTAATTCTTATTGGACGCTAGCTCTAGATACACGATTCTCATTAAGTTGCAGTTGGTCTCGGTAAACATGTGAAAAATTTTCGGTATTGTAAGAATATCAGTTTTATTTGAAATTATTCCTTCTTTGAAGGAGTATTACGAATATATTAGGTCATCCAGTAAGTTCGATTTGCGACGCTGTTTACGTTTTTTGTCGCATTTTATATACTATATCGATGATCAATATTTTTGCCAATGAAATAGGAAGAAATCGTAGAATAGAAGGACAACCACATATTTTTCCTTAATATTTAAAGGTTTATTCGACGTAGAATTCAAAACATTTACCGCCACTATTAAAATTTATAAAATTTTCTTTATTCATTTTTCATTTTGATAGAATATATTAAAGATTGACTACAAGAGGCATCGATAATTATAAGAGATATTAATTGCTCCGTTGCTGATGCTTAATTGACAAGTCAACCGTGCCCAAATATCACAGACAGCGAATTTTGACAGGATTCATCTTGTCACCTCTCACGTGACATTCGACCGTAGCAACAAAGTATCATTATCACATGAAAAATGACTTACGACTGTTAAGGGTTAATTTCATACTTCGATTCCTTAAAATAGTTTCCACGTCATTCGCAACTAGAAAAATGAAATATACATAATTCATCTTGCGGACAAAACTGGAACATTACACTCGCGAATTCTTTTATTATAAATTTAAAAGAAACGACGCTTGATGCAGACACGTCGATTTCGATTTAACTTGAGAATTCGAAATCGCGGTATTCCTGGCATTTGAAGTGGAAACTAGACGTGTACCAAATCCGCGAGAAATCTTCGGTAAAATATATATGAAATCGAGGCCTGGGAATGCAAATAACGGGAGAATCGGTCTTAAATTCTTAAATATCGCTGTGTTATTTTCACCGGCCTGCTCCCTCGCGTCGATCCGGCAATTGATAAACCATTCGGAAGCGCACCGGGGCCGGCAATATCGGAGAAGCAACCTGTACTTGCCACGAAGGGAGGAAGGTAAGGTGGAAAACAAAGCAGAATGGGGTGGCCATCCCGGGGAAGAAGTCGATCCCCGAACGTCGGCGTTCTAACCCCGCGAAACTCGTTCTAAGCCCAGCAGACGCTCGCCACCCCCCGGCCACCCCCTCGTCCGTGCAGCCTTCTCGTTTTTTTTACTGCAGTGCACGAGGTCTAAGAAACACGACTTCAGCGGAGTCGCACACTAGCCTCGGCTGTGTAATTATGCCGCGCAGTGATTGGCGTGGTTCGTGGAACAGAGGGTGGAAGCGTGGCTAAGCACGAGGGTAGCACAGTGGCTGAGTAGAAGGCAGAAAGAGAGAGAGAGGGTGGAAGAAGGAGGGCCATGGGGGTGGTCGTGGGGCAGAGAGGTGGGTTTTTAGCTCGAATTCATTAGAAGTAAAAATCGATAGGCGACGCTCTCGCTGCCTCCGCCGGCAACGTTTCGCTTGGTAAAAAGAATGTGAGAGCACCGCCACCCCCTTTTTCCACCGCCCTCTTTCTCTCCGCTATACCGGCTCTCACCCCGCCGTTCTTCTCTGTCCTCCTCTGGAAGCCACCCTCACACCCTGCTCGCTTCTTTTTTCCCGCATGCTTGTGGCTATCCTGGCTGCTTCTGCAAGGCGATACTCGGTGCTCGAAAAAGAGAAGAACGACTGGAGACGGAATTTTACCTTGCCTATCCGGGGTGATTGCCTTCTTCTTCCTTCCCTCTTCTTATTTTTCTCTCCTTTCTGCATTTTCCCCGCGCCGAAAGTGTTCATTTTAATAACTACCCAGGGGCAAGGGAGATCGATTTGTGGCTTTAGTAGATGTTTCGCGCGATAACTCAGCTGTTTGACTCCATTTTTCACGAAATTTCGGCGTACTTTTAGAAATTCTGGCATATTTCTGGATTTTCTGGCTCCCGCAGAAATTGATCCGCGGTGAGATGAATTTAATACTCGCCTAGTTTGAAGAGTATTTCGCCGAATAATTCAGTGCACGCGTACAGTCGTTTAGCGGGAGTGTTTGAAGGATTGCGTCCGAAACTTTTGACGAATGAAATAGGGACGTTGAACTCGCGACTTGGAAACTAACACCGCGCGTAAAGGAAAACTTAAACATTGAAAATGTTTTATTAACGTCACGATATTCGAAACTATGAATTATTTCTGTATTAGTTCGCGTTGGTACCCAAGGGAACTGTCTTTAGAATTAATTCCAACGTCGCTACTCTCTTTTATCCGTTCACCGACCTTTGTTACTTCTATATCCTATTTCCATACATTCGCGGTGTAATTTCATCTACAATTTCACGATATATTCTTAATTATCAATGACACTCGAATAATTTCGTAACGTATTATAAAATCATCCTCGATTCAAAATTTCAACACGCGTTTTATTCCTCAGTGACTTCCAAAATTTCGTCACGCCAGAAAATTGTGATTCCAACTCGAGTTGCTCTCTAATTACTATCGCGGACGTCATGGCGTTTCATCGATCATCGAATTAACCCGACAGACGGAACGTCGGATCGACGTTAAACCCTCTGGCAATGCCTCTGCGATATTCCCATGATTCCCGTGATCGCGAAGGCCGAAGAAATTCGTGTCCGCCGATCGGGGCACGGTCTTTTGTCCGGCGCCCGGTCCACGCGACCCCATTAAAGATACATGTCACATTAAACGGTGGAAATTATTCATCGCTGGCGACGCATTTCATATTAATAGGTCCGAAACGGGCTACGCAACCGGGATATATCGGCCGAGGATCGGCTAAGCGCGTTTACTAGAACGAAGAACGATGATATCTTTCGTAACTTCTGGCCGAGGCCTGACAGTTATGCAAAGCACATCGGGGCTGACCTTGGTGTCAGAGGATATCGATCGATCACGATCGGACGCGTCGATCTTCGACGCTGTTGCCACGGGTGATCGATCTTCGCGCCCCCCACCATACCATCCCTGGCGCCCCCACCCGATTCTCGATTTCACGGCTCCTCTCTGTCGCTCTCTGTCATTGTTTTTCTGGGTCACCCTATAAACACGGCGGCGGCTGCACGAAAAATGGAGGCGGAGATGGAGAAAGAGGGATGGAAAAAATAGGAGATAAAACGAAGAGAGAGAGGGTGGAGAAGGAAGAGAGAGCTATAGGGAGACGACTGCGGTGAAGAAGTGGCCGGGAGAAACGCGGGGTAGAAGAGGGTGGGCCAAATTAACGGTAACCACTTCGGCTTGGTCATTAGGGAAAAACTTTCTTTCCACTGGCGCCAACCAATCCGACCCCAAGGATCCACGGACCTGAGAGAATTTTCAATCGAATCGCAATCCTCGAAACGCTTTCGCCCTCGTTTTCGCGTAACGAGGACGCGTCCACCCCTACGCCGCCACCCCGCGGACCGCCCCGCCGACTGCGAATCTTCTGCCCGTTGTTTCTTCCCCGAAATACGCGATTCCAATTCCGCTCGAGAGAAATACGAGGGGGCCGGCTGAGGAACGACGCGAAGCCACCCGGGTATTACGGGCTGGAGATTCGGTTTTCACGGTAGCAAGGGTGGCTTCGATTTTTTTTACCACTCTCCAGTAACGGAGTATCGTTCATTAATTGCCAGATCAGTTTTAAATCGTTACCCTTGTCGCCGAATGCCTGTAATTTCGCGGAACGTTACGATTATGTAGTTTATTTCAATTCGTTTTTGTTTTAATTTTGTTTAGAACAACTGGGAAATGGATTAGTGGAACATTGTTACATTTGTATCATTCGAAGGACTGTATTACATGGGTAGGTTTAGATGTTAGTTCATGAAAGAGAAGATTCTTGAACAATAACAATAGTCATAGGGTTTCTACATAAGTGGCGAGTGTCATTTAATCAGCCTAATTTTGCAATTATCGTTTTCTAATATACTGATACTATGTTTATAGTTACTAGCTGTTCTAACAGTTTCAATTTTACAGCTTTGTGTACTCAGTTTTGTATAGTACACTTAGGTTTTGTATAGTATAGTCAAGTTTTGTATATCAGGGGTTCAACACTAGATTTGCGAGACCGCCAATTTGACGGATGGATTGCTCCAATTAAATATTAACAGATTTAATTAACTTATATTAAGTCTGTTAATATTGTAATTATTTTCAAATTAAGTTCTTTTTTTTTAAGAAAATACGTGGTTCTCTTGACCTGTAAATATGACAAATGTTAACAGATTTAATTAATTTACATTAAGTCTGTTAATATTGTAATTATTTTCAAATTAAATTCGTCTTTTTTTTTAAATACGTGGTTTAGAAATATATATACAGGGAATGTACGCAAACCTAGCGTTAAAGGGAAAGAGTTCGTGCAATCTTACAATTTCATTCGAATTTTTAATCGAATATTCCGTTCAAGTAGTTAGTGTTCATATGTACAGTTGAAGAAGGAAAGAGGGGATTTATGCAAGATTTAAATTGAAATATTTTTCGACCATACGCTACGTCTCTGGCACGTCATTGTACTCTTTGGCACACGTGATGTGCCAGAGATGCCTTTCGACGCGTGGGCCGAGGAATTCCTCGCAATTAGTAATTACATCGCACTATCGCACTTCCGTGAGCTTTCCAAGACGCAAATACTGCCTTTTATTACATCGAAAACCACATATGTACATTGCAATTCGAGTTGATCGAAAAGTTCGCATCATTCTCGATCGATGTTCTATTACCACGGTCAAATGATCAGTGATAGGGATAGGGATTGGAATCTTGACCTTTCGTTGCGAAATTATTCACAGACATTCCTGAGTGTCGTAAACTTAATTTCCAATAATCGTAAAATGCATGTAATACAGAATTACAGAAGTCACTTGGCGTATATTTCAAAACTGTAGGAAACAAATAAATGAAAAACACACACATTAACATTTGTGTTATCTTTCGTCCTCACACACTCGCATTCACATCTTTTAAAATCAAATTCCAATGATATTCGCTTACTTTTATCCATTACGAGTTTATTGGGAATACCCCATAGATCCCGCTTCGCGAATGTATTGTCATATTCCCAATGAACTTGACATGGAAAAATGTAAATTGGTATGGTAGTGTGAATTTGGTTTTAAAAGATGTGATTGCGAGGATGGAAGGACGAACGATGGGACAAGAGTTAATGTATGTGTTTTTGAACGTGTGAATTTAGTTAGTAACAAACAGTCCTTCGTCTTTCACAGTTACTATTTATTATTCTTTATACAATTTTAAGTAAAATTTATTTACATATAGTTCTCGTTAACTCGTTAGGAAACATCAGCATTGTCGTATCTTTCGCATAAAGAAACCAAACATGTTGGATTAGGCGTAAGATTTGTATGACGTGACTTAGAAGGCTTTTCTTTTCAAATTTCCCAGTAGTCAAAAAGAAACGTATCCTGTCGAATATACTCCCCCCAATAATTCGCTACGCTAACCTTCGAAGCATATAAGATGAATTCCGGTCTACTAAAAAAAAAAAAGAATTACGTGGCACGGAGCAGCTATCGGGAAGAAAACAAAATTTCATCCCCTGTAATACAGTTAGAGGAGAAAAAGCTAGCGCGGATGGCGCGAATGAAAACGGAAAACCGGTGCAGCTGGCCTAGGATTCCTCGCCTGAATGTCCTCCTTTGATGAACCCACATCGGCTCCATCCGCGTCTTTCCTTCTCTTAATTACGGTCCCCGAGGATGGGGTGGCGACGGGGGTGTGTGTGGGTCGGTGGCGGCTATTAACGTCGGACGATCGAAGGAAGGAAGGAAGAGCGAAAGGGGTGCAGGGGGAGGATAGGTGGCCTGTGGTGATGCGGTGTGTGCGGGGGCGAGAAAGGGGGAGGTGGCGAGGTTGATCGTGGGCGAGGAGAGAAAGCGACTGGGTACTTTTATGTATTCTATACTCAACGTGTGTGGTTTCACCGATCGAGAATAGCCGCGCGACCGTGAGGGTGGCTGGACAGAGGGGCGAGGCGAAACAGAGGGTATATTGTGGGAGCATCGTGGCGGCTGGCGGGGATAATTAGACGCGGCGAGAGAGAGAGGCGAGGAGAGCCGGGTCGCAGAGGGAGAGAGAGAGGGAAAAGGCGACTTCTGGGTAAAGCGGCGCCAGATAAGACTTAATATTTGATCGTGAGCCCACCCTTGCCTCGCTCTGACTCAACCCATGCACACGTACACGCGCGATCAACGTGTACACACGTATGCCACGACTCGCGTTCCCTTCCTACGCGATCGATCTGCACCCCTTCCTGGCCACCCCCTCGCTCTCGACACCGTCCTCTGTGTACGAGCAACTATCAGGGGCAAATCTGTTGACACTACCGGCCGGAACCTTGTTTCCGATTTCCGTGGGATCGCTGATCGTTTCTGTCGAGATCCACCGCGGACGTCCTTCGCATCGCGACCATCCCTGACGTCAGTGACGCTTGATTAACGCGCACGTGTCCCGTACTCTTTCCTCCGGCTCGATATTGCCGCGCGTTCCGACCAAGGCTGCACAAAGCCTGTTCTTCCATACCAGGCTTCGATCGTTATCACAAGCGATTTTAAACGAGATTCGAACCTGCAAACCCACGGTTTACGCCGCTCGCTCTCTGTGCTACGGGGTTGCGCCAGCTTTCCGTCAGCTGCGATTCCCTCGTTGCTGATGGATCAGCGGGTTCTGCTGACATTTGGGTGAGAAAGTTGCACTGGACAGTGTTAATTCAGGAAATCGCGAATTGTTTTACTGTAAGGAGGTGTATTGACGTGTTTTATAGTCGGCTGACTGACTGATAGACGTAAGAATAAGCGTTGACAAAGGATTACAGCTTGAGGAATAATATAGGTTCCTTCTGATCAATGATGTTGCTTCTCTGTTCCTATAATAGGTTTCGAATGTGTTTGAGGTTTTTGAGAGACGTGGCAGGGGTTTGGAAAGATTATAATATAGTATAGTGTTTCTCGATAAATTGGGGTGAACTGGGATTTGCTTGTCGTTGCTGGATCACTGGTTTTGCTGAAATTTGAATGATAAAGTAGCGGTAGACAGTGTTAATTCAGGAAATCGCGTATTTTTTTGTTATAAGGGGGTATATTGACGTGTCTTATAACCATCTGATATTCAGCGATGTTGCTCCTCTGTTTCTACAATAGGTTCCGAACGAATTCGAGATTTTTGAGAGTCGTGACAGGAGTTTGAAGAGAATTTGCACATTCGTTTGAAGAGATTACAGCATAGGACAATGTTTCTCGATAGAATTGGTTGGGTTGAGATTCGTTCGTTGGTGCTGGATCTACGGGTTTCGAATATTTCTTATTTTTTGTTAGAATCGTAGAAGGGGTTTGGAGAAAATTCGTGCGACTCTCGACAGATTTTGTTGATATTCTGTAATTTATTAATATATTATTATAATTGTCGGTATTGATCATTTGAAAATTAAGTTAAAGAATAGAGATTTGGTTTTTTGCAGTTGTAATGAATTCTATTTTCGTAAAATCAAATTTTATCGACTTCGACATAGAGGTTAGAGTGTTAATATATCTTTTTCTGATGGTAAGAGATTAAAATCCTGTACTGAATATGACGATAAACACTTATACAATACCAGGTAAATGGTAAAATGGCGATTATAAAACTGAATGAAAAAGTTAATAAACACGCACTTCCGTTCGATTTGAAAACATTTATCTCGGACATTTGCATCGTTTACCATTCCAAATTCTCGATTAATCAAGCATTAAGACATAGTTTGATAGACATGAATTATAAAACTGAAATCTATCGTCTAATCGTGAGCTATAAATCAGTTTGAAAACATTTATCTCGGACATTTGCATCGTTTACCATTCCAAATTCTCGATTAATCAAGCAATAAGACATAGTTTGATAGACATGAATTATAAAACTGAAATCTATCGTCTAATCGTGAGCTATAAATCAGTTTGAATTAATTGTTCGTGGCTCCAGTTAAATCCGATTATAGAGGTAATTATTCCGTTTGTGGAAAAGATCTCTTATTTTTTTATTGTTATCCTGAGATATATCCCTAATGAGGGTTAATATAACGAATAAAATTAATTAATCAGGTTTATAAAGCTGAAACTTATAAAGCATCGAGACTTAACTAAAATACGAAATATATCTATAGACGTATTTCAATGACTATTGTTCATTAGAAATATCTTAATCATCCTCCATGCTTGATTCACGCATTTCTGACAATAAAAGTCAATGAGCGAGCAAAACAATATTTCACATCATTAGAAGTTTGCATCATTATTAAGCATGACTTACTCGAATTTATTCTCTCATAGATTTTACGCGTATTTAATTAACGATAAATTATAGTTATATAATTATACGACAACCAAAACGAAAAACGTTATCATACAATTCCGCAGTAAATAAATCAAAAGTTTTGTAAATATATTCTCATGGAACACAATAAGGTAAAACCTATAAATTAACATTTATTAAAGTTTNATTTTATATTTTATATTTTATATTTTATATTTTATATTTTATATTTTATATTTTATATTTTATATTTTATATTTTATATTTTATATTTTATATTTTATATTTTATATTTTATATTTTATATTTTATATTTTATATTTTATATTTTATATTTTATATTTTATATTTTATATTTTATATTTTATATTTTATATTTTATATTTTATATTTTATATTTTATATTTTATATTTTATATTTTATATTTTATATTTTATATTTTATATTTTATATTTTATATTTTATATTTTATATTTTATATTTTATATTTTATATTTTATATTTTATATTTTATATTTTATATTTTATATTTTATATTTTATATTTTATATTTTATATTTTATATTTTATATTTTATATTTTATATTTTATATTTTATATTTTATATTTTATATTTTATATTTTATATTTTATATTTTATATTTTATATTTTATATTTTATATTTTATATTTTATATTTTATATTTTATATTTTATATTTTATATTTTATATTTTATATTTTATATTTTATATTTTATATTTTATATTTTATATTTTATATTTTATATTTTATATTTTATATTTTATATTTTATATTTTATATTTTATATTTTATGTTTCATGTTTCAATAGCCATTGACGATTCGCAAAACCCAGATTAGTTTTCTTTTTCTTTTTTAAAAATACGTATGGCAGATTTCATCGATTTTTTTTCGAGATTCATTCTTATCATAGTTCATGGTGAATTACAAAGACGCTGTAGAAACGTCTAAGGTTGTTTAGATATTCTACGGTGTGAGTTTAAGGACTGCTCATCGCTCTTGGCTTTGTTATTTCGTGGTCGTCGCGAAGTCACGAAATTCGTTGTGTGTACAATGTAAATGGGTTTCGTGACAACGGACGCGTTTGTTTCATTGCGCTCGTTTTATCGGAGACATTGTACTTCATAAAACTCGGCTGTGTGCGACTGCTTCTTCCGAGAAGCCGAGTCGATTTAATCCAGGCTAACGGATTAATTATTTTAATAATTGCGAGAAATAATTTGCCATTTGTTCGTGTGACTTTGGAGAAACATGAACTAGGTTACTCCAAAGTATAGAGAATATTTTTAAACTGCCATCTGATAATATTACTATCCTTTTGAAACTTTTTTTCGTACCTGTGAAATATTTAAGAAAGTAAAAATATATTTCAGAAATATTTTAGAACAAAACAAATATCAATTTCGGGATTTTAAAAATATTATCCGTCTTGTTCTATAATTAAAAACTCGAAAGATTGGAAAAATTTATAATTAAAAAATTTGAAGTTTGGAGAATTAAAAATCCAAATGTTTGAAAGATTCAAAAAAAGATTTCGGAGTTTAAAGATTCAAAGATTTAAGGCTTTGAAGGTTTCAAGATTTGGAAGATCCAGATATTCAAAACTTGAAAGGTCAAGAGATTCAGATATTCAAAAATTCGAGGATCAAAACATTTTAAATTCAAAGACACAAGAATTCTGTGTTCTATGAAATTCCTTCGTCTGTTTAACACGCGAAACCTGGATTTTTCGAGTAAGACTATGATCGACGATCAATGATACATTAATTCAATCGGCCGCTATTTAGCAACCAGGGAAATAAATAAAGCATCGAGCGAAATGAATTCTGATATTACTGTAGACAAGAACAATGATAAATGTACTTCTCGTAGCAACAGGAGAAGAAGTTTTCTTAGGATTTCTAACATTAATAACTCGAAGAGATCCTTTATCGATGGTGAGATAAATATTTTACTCGAAGGTAAAAGGTAGAATAAAATATCAGCATTGATTGTTGAAACCTTTGAATCTATTCGACAGAAATTTTTCAGAATGAATATACTAATCGTTTGCGTTATATTATTAAATTCTAATGGCAATTTAAATTCCTCCAGCATGCTTTTATTTGCTTTATTTCTCCTTAAAATTGAAAAGGACACGTATATATATATTTCAACATATTCTCATCGCACTTAAGCCATAAAATAGCTACTTCTAATAACGGTCGTAAAAAACGTTGTAAAGCAACAGATTAATTAGTCTTCTAATTTTATTGGCCATATTTTTCGACACCATTAATTCTACCAAGTAAGCCAGTGCCTTAAACGTGTAAAGTAGTATCCAACGAGACTCTAAAATAATAATAAAAGTTATAACTATCAGCACAACCGTAATCAAGACCCGATTCTATTATCCCCGTTTTAATTTCAATTTTAACTCCAAATTCAATTTCCAGATCCTGAATAATTCTTCGTGTAACACCCACGTAACGTCTACACGAAATCAAACATTCAGAGAAATTTATGTAGAGACATAAAGAGAATATTTCACTGACTTAGCTTTTCGACTATCAGGTGTCTCGTATTTTCTGAGATACTAATAAACAAATATACTTAATTATTAAATATAAGAATGTTAAATATAAACTATCCATTCGTGGTTTTTAATTTAGATAGGAGATAAGGTTCGGAGAAGTGAATTGAATCGGCAAAATTACCGTTTAACTGGTAAAATTGTATCGCAGTAAACAGTTGATATCGTGTGAATGGAATTTAAAGTACGAAAATAGGAGAATTCTTTTTCCAAGACGCGGATCACTTCGGTAATTCTAGACAGGAAGCTTTGAAAAGAGTTCACTGATTCCCCCTGCTTCCTATGATTTCTAGTCCAAATGGGAGTTCGCGTTCAGATAAATGGATTCAGTCGACAGGAGTTCGGTTAATTGGCTATTAACTACAATTTCGTTCCAATAAATGGGATTTAAAATTCAAATTCCGAATAGAAAGCCTCAGCAGGAGTCTGCTCGTTCCCTATAGTCGCCGCCTATAGTTCCTAGCCTGACTGGACTTCGTTACTAAATAAGTTCAATTGACACAGGTTCAATTCTCCTGCTGCTAACCGAAACGTCGTTGTAATAAACTCGATGTGATATTCGAATTTTAAAGGAGGAACACACCGATATTTCAACACTGTCCGTGATTACTGACCCGAATATGAGCTCAGTTGACAGAAGTTCGATCGACCTGCTGTCGTTTAAAATTTCGTCCCCATAAATGGATCTGCACGTTTGCGTTTCATCGGTAGAATATAGTATTTGAATTCTGGAAAGAGAAGTTTCAGCAGAAGTCTGCTATCTATAGTTCTTAGTCTAACTGAATTTCACGTTCGGATAAAACGGATTCGCTCGACGATTTGGTTAATCGAGCACCGAATATAATTTCATTGCGACGAAACGGAATGCCGGATTAATATCTCGCGTAGAAGATTTAAATACAGAGGTACGATAATTTTCTTTACCAAGACTTGGATCATCCCAATAAAAGCTTCTGATTCCCACCGTCTAAACGGAGTTCGGTTAATCGATAACCGATTAAAATTTCATCGCAATAAGTAGAATTCTATGTTTACATCCTTCGAGTGTAATTTAATACTCGAACTGCGAGAAGCTTCGCAAGGAGTCCAATACCTATACTCCATCCTCCAAATAGGACTCCAGATTCTGACATGCGAACTCAATCGACAGTCCAGGTGATCGATTTCTCTATGGTAAATTCAATATTCGTATCCCAGATTCGCGACTCGAAGTGCAAGAATAAAAGAGAATCCTCTTATCCGAATCTATTCGAATGAGTCATTTGAACAATCATGAAGTAGAATTTAATATTCGTATTCTGAGCAAGAATCTTCGCAAAGAGTCCCAAAACTAAATAGAACTCCACGTTTCGTCAAATGAATTAAATTGACAGTTCAGGTTATCGATTTTTCTATGGTAAATTCAACATTCGTGTCTCAGATTTGCGAATCCAAGTGAAAAAATAAAATTCTTTTATCCGAGCCAATTGAAAGGAATCATTCGAACAATCAAACAATCTTGATGCGATGTTTAATACTCGAATTCTGAGCAAGAAGCTTCGCAAGGAGTTTCTCTCTGTCAAATAGAACTTCACTTCCTCTATGATAAATCCAACATTCGTATCCTAGATTCTCGTCTGCAAGTGCGAAAATAAAAAAATAAAGAAAAAGATCCTTTTATCCAAACCAATTGAGACGAATCATTCGAGCAATCATGAAGCGAAGTTTAACCCTTTGCACTCGACGATTTTTTGGCTACAGAAGAGTAGAAATTTACAGATTTTCTGCTATAAATCTGACGTTACCTTGTTGAGTGGTAAATAAAGAACCGTGTACTAATTAACACGTAAAATTATTTGATATCGATATCACGCATAGTGTTGTATTGTCTTAAGTTTGATATATTAATTATATAGGTCTCCAAAATTTGATGGTGACTGACAGTCGCCTCTCGAGTGCAAAGGGTTAATACTTAAACTCTGAGCAAGAAGTTTCACAAGGAGTCTTTCTCCTCCAAATAGGATGGCACATTCTGACAAGTAAACTGAATCCACAGGTCAGGTGATCGGTTCCACTATGATACATCCTACATTCCTACCTTAGATTCGTGATTCGAATTGCAAAAATGAAAGACAATCCTTTTATCCAACAATCATGGTGCGAAGTTTAATACTTGAACTCTGAGCAAGAAGCTTCACAAAATGGTACTCCACGTTCTGACAATTGAATTGAATGGACAGTCCAGGTGATCGGATCCTCTATGATAAATTCAACATTCCTACCCGAGATTCGCTACTCGAGTTTCAAAACTAACGAAAACTCCTCTTATCCGAGCCAATTGAAACGAGTCATTCGAACACCTGAGAAGCTAATTGCTTCAAACCAGGAACTCTCAATAAAACTGACATTTAAACGAATTTGTTTCTTCCTTTATTTATTTAAATTACCCTACTTTTTAGTCGAAATAAATTGCAAATAAAAAATTTAAAGGCGTTAACTCCTTGGAACACGATGGGACTAAAAATATCCCACCGTTTTGAACGTTACGTCGACGTTTCAAAATTTCCAAGCTCGAATCTACGAATCCGTCTCTCGTCTCCCGAAAGAAAGCTAAACTCGCCTTAACTCTTTGGAACACGATGGGACTAAAAATATCCCTCCTTTTTGACGCACTGTGATGCAAAATGGGACATTTTTAGATTATTTTCCGAAATCCCGTGCCTCGAAGAGTTAAAGGGCTGCTGGTAGCAAAATTAAAATATAATTCAGACCGCAAAGGGTTAAGCAAGTATTTAGCGCCTCATAGCATACCTCCACTCAAATACGCAATCGAATTTGAGCTTTAAATCAACTGAACCAATCCGAAAGAGCATCGTCGAGGAGAGTGTGGATCAGTGCAGTTGTTGCATGAAAGGAAGCCAGACTCGGCTTCCACGGGTAGTCCCACGGAGTTTTCTCGAAGATGCTAGGTGTCGGAGATGCAGGGTGGCCGCGGGGCAGCCTGAAAGAAATTTCCATGCCGAGGCGGCGAATCGATTAGACGCCGGTCAACTTCGACCCTGTCGAACCGCAGACTCGATATTCCCTATTCCTCCCTCCTGCCAGCTCTCTCTCTCTCTCTCTTCCTCCCGGGACTCGGTTCGAGCGTATAATTATCAGAGGCACGCGAACCCAGGGACCCTCCTCGAGAGGGCCTGCGACTTCTCTTCCTCTTGCTCGTAGCCGTCTCTCTCTCTCTCTCTTCCTCTCTTCTGGCTCTCCGTGTTGGCCTACGTGGTTGGCCGGTTCGCTAATACTAGGAAGAAAGCTAGACTTACCGCGGGCCTCGCTAGGTTCCTACACGGGCTCGACCCCATGCTGGAGGAGCCACGGTGCCCCATTACCATACGATTTTCATGTTAGCGCCTCCGGGCCCCCAAAGCTGCACGACCGCGCATTATACTTAACCTAACCCAAGCCGCGTGTACACTCACGTGTATACACGTGAGCTAGGCTACGTGCAACGTTCCTTGTGAATGTGAAACGTTGCGAGTGTGTTTCGACACTCGGGGCGACGTTCGCGTAGGTGTAGGTGTGGCAGGACCATGGAATCCCGGCGTGGGTAATTGTACAATGCTGTAAACGGTTTACTTCTGCACATTGGCGTAGTCACGCGGGGTGGAGCAGGTGGGCCTGCAGACCAACGCTGTCGCGACGTTCTCCAGGGGTGGCTGGCTAAGGGTGAGTCCAGCCTCACGGTTTGCCATTGTTTCAGGGGTGTTTGCAGATTTTTCGCGAACTCGTGGGTAAGTGTGGGAAATACTAATTCGCTGGAGGGATTGTTTCTTCGGCTGCGAGGATTTTAAATGGAATATTAATTTCGTTTGTTGCTGGTTTTAAGGTCTCGAGTTTATGGTTAAGCGAGAAAGTATCGGTTTTATATAGGAAAATATTTATTCGGTATTAATTGGAAGATTAAATGGAGAAGCAATTTATTTTAGTTTGATATGATTTTAACGTAAACGTGGAAATGTTAATTTACTGGAGGGGGTTGTTCCTTGAGCTGCGAGGGTTTTAAATGGAATATTAATTTCGTTTCGTGTAGCTTGTGTACGGTTTGTTGACGGTTTCAAGGACTAGAATTTATGGTTAAGCGAGAAAGTATCGGTTTTACATAACAAAATATTAATTCGGTATTAATTTGAAGATTAAGTGGAGAAACAATCTATTTTAGTTTGATATGATTTTAACTCAAACGTGGAAATGCTAATTCCTTGGAAGGGTTTGTTTCTTAAGCTGCGAGGGTTTTCAATGGAATATTAATTTCGTTTCATAGAGTTTGTTTACGGTTTGAAGATCTTTACGTTAAAATCATATCATACTAGAATAAATTGTTTCTTCACTTAAACGTGGAAATGCTAATTCCCTGTAAGGGATTGTTGCTTGAGCTGCGAGGGTTTTAAATGGAATATTAATTTCGTTTCGTCTCGTTTTCTTACAGTTTGTTGACGGTTTGAAGGTCTCGAGTTTATGGCTAAACGATAAAGTATCGGTTTTATATAGGAAATGAATTAAGAGATTAAGTGGAAAAGCAATTTATTCTAGTTTGATACGATTTTAACGCAAACGTGTTGTAATTATTATCATCGGTACGCTGCATTTAAAGTATGCGTTATATCTCAATAAATCTAGCATTAAATGGATTCTATAATTAAGTGATTGGACGTGTAAGTTTGAGGAATGATAACACTATGAAATGGAGGAACATTAACATTTCTAAAACTCTTAATTACTCACAATATAACGTTATCCTATAATTTACGTATTAATCCCCAACGCGTAATCGTATATTATCCGTTTTATTACTTAAATACACACCCTACCCCAAATTTCTCAACCATAACCCAAATTCCACCCCATTTGTGACCATACGCGTTAAAAGAAACGCAACCATGTGCTGTCTCCATGAAAATTAAAACATATTCACCACCGATCGCTAAAAATCACTTTCCTATTCCTATAACTACCACGTTCCCTCGAAATTCTCGAGTCCAGTCACCAGCATAAGCAAAGATCTGCGAGCATTGCCGCGGGAATTACAACGGGAGACCAAAGGGAGTGTATCGTAGAAAAGGAAAAATCCGCGAAGTCATTATGCCCGGCGTTATGAAAGCCAGTTTGATTAAAGTCACACGTCCATTGGACACAGCGGTGTCGCGTGAAAATTCCTATGGCGGTTGCTCAGCTGCTGTCTCCACTGGCCACCCATACACCCAGCCAAGTGTGACTACGCGTGATTACGTGTGACTGCTGGCAGGCATTTGCAACAATCGCGGGGATGCACTGACAGGCAGCTTTATTTACCTAATTACCGGATTTAACCGGGGAAAATAGCGGTGAATGATAGCTCGCGATGCCTGGGTTAAGTACGTGCACGGTTGGGCGTGTTCCACGTGCGAGTGTGTGCGAGCCTCTACATCTGCGCGATGCATATTAAACCGGCAGAAGATTAGAGGTTTTCTAACGTGCATCTCGCTCCTTTCCTCCCCGCTCGTTTCGTCGCTCTAACGTTACCCGTCCGCCTTTTTTCCTCTTTCACCTTCCTGCCCACCCCTTTTTCTCTCTCTTACTTCTCTCCCTTATCCCGCGCTCTCCCGTAGGAGACTATCGCGCCGAAGATCGACGAGCAACGACGTTTCCGGCGAATTTGTTCACGTGTATTCCCTATTATTCCTTTCGATCCCCCGGCGAACGCGGGGCCGGCGTCGTAAAGGGGTGGGAATCGGCGGGAAGGGAGTTCCGTGTTTAGAATCCGTAAAGCCCGCAGCGTACGCTTGCATGGTGCAAAACTGTAAACGGCGATCGTAAGGGCATACGGAGCTGTCATTACTAGATAATTATTTCTCCATAAAGCAGAAATAACAGTGGCGCAGTGAGAGTACGCGTTAACCCTTCAATTAAAAAATTTCCAGTTTGCACGTCGCGTGGCCCGGCGAGGACGAGCAGCACCACTTCCTACGGTTATTTCGGGGTAGAATACCGAAATTAATCGTTAAATACGAGTACATAATTGCCTCGTTGCGGAAACGGAACGGGTAGTTACCGGTTGGATGTATCGAACGTTTTGGTTCCAACGAGAACGCTGATTTAGTATTTAATTTTCTTTCTTATCGATTTGATGGCGATTTTTTTGTTTCTTGGGTGCCTTTGGGGATCGTTTTTGGTGTTTATTGAGAGGAGATAGCGAGAGTGTCGACGGTTGGATATAGTGGAGATAAATCTAGCAGATAACGAATTATCGGTGATTCGCGGTTGAAACTGGTTCGTGATCTGTAATTAGAGTTAAGTAGATTGGTCGTGGAAATATTTGGAATATTTAATGCAGTTTTCTTGGTCCAGTTTGTCTACTTTTATTTCGGTGCTCGTTTCGCAAGAGAGCGAGCAAATTCTTCGCTTTTTAGAGAACTGTATGTAAGACACTTCTCAACTTTGGCGATTTAATGTTTTGATTACAATTTCTTACGAGAATAATAATGTTCTGATATTGATACTTTGCAATTTATTTTCTTAATGATCTTCTTTGTTTATCTGGCGAGTTAATGTATTTAAAATAAAATCAATTTAATGGAAATTAATTATTTAGTGCGAATTTTTCATTCTATTCAAAAATTTTAATTACAATTTCGTCAGAATATCAACTAAATATCAACTACAAAATCAAGTGACCATAATGATAAAATTGGATACAGAATCCTGAATTACCTAAAAATTAAAAATCAGTCACTTGATCTATAATATGTTCGATGTTAAAGAAAGGAAACTATGATATTTTAAATAAAAATTATCCCAAACTTTCACCTCAACCTAATTTCACTCCAATTTCACCAGAATATCAATTAAATATCAACCACGAAATCAAGTGACCACAATGATAAGATGTAGTACGGAATTCTGAATTACCTAAAAATAAAAAATTGGTCGCTTGATTTATAATACGTTCGACGTTAGAGAGAGGAAACGATGATATTTTAAATAAAAATTGTTCAAAAATTTCAACGCAACCTAATTTTACTTCAATTTTCCTAGAAATCTACTAAACGTCAACCACGAAATAAAGTGATAATTGAATGCTTCAATTCACAATTCTAAATTGTCTAAATATCTGAAATCGGTCATTTAGTCTATGACAAATTCTGTGTCAAAGAAAAGAACCGATGATATTTAAAATAAAAATTCTTCCAAAATTCCTATGCAACCTAATTCCACTCCAATTTTATTAGAATATCGACTAGACATCAACCACGAAATAAAATAACCATAGTAATAAGATTCAGTACGGAATTTTAAATTATCTAAAAAGAAATCGGTCACTTAGATTATCATAAATTCAGTGTCAAAGAAAAGAAGCAATGGTATTTAAAATAAAAATCGTTCCAAACTTCCAACGCAACCTAATTCCACTCCAATTTTATCAGAATATCGGCTGACTAAACATCAACCAAGAAATAAAGTGACCACAGTAATAAAATTCAGTACAGAATTTTAAATTACTTAAAACGTAGAAATCGGTAACTTAGATTACGGTAAATTGAGTGTCAAAGAAAGGGAACAATGTTATTTTAAACAAAAATTTTCCTGAACTTCCAACGCAACCTAATTCCACTCCAATTTCGTCAGAACATCGACTGAATATTGAATGAATATTGAAACCAACCCGAAAGCTACCCCATCAATTAAACCCTGATATTACCTCTCGGCTGGCAGCGTAGGAACGCGACTAATTCGCGGTAAAATCGCAGTTAACCCTATTACGCAATTATCCCTATAAAATTCCGTGGTACTACACGGGGTGACCCTCGGCCGGAGAGGCGGAAGAGCGGAGAGAGCAGGCCTGGAGGAAAACAAGCGGACAAGGGTGGGATGTCTCGTGTTTAGAATCCGTAAGGCTTCGGGCGTTCGTTTGCACAGCGTAAACGGCGATCGCGGGAGCAGCCAGGCCGGCCATTGTTCCACGATTATTTGCCCTCCCTTTTGTTGCCTTCTCCCGATGGTGCACGGATACACTGTGGGCACACTGTCGTTACGAAGTTAGACGCGAACCGCCATGACACCCGTGAAACTTTAACAAACATTCCTGCTCGGCTCACGGTTTTACGAGAGCCGCGGTTTCATGCTGGCCTACCACCACCGATGCTTCTGCTCACTGTCGAACGGTCATCTTTTATTGACGCGGCTGAGGTAAGCACGCCTCGAAATAGAATTATTGGAATTTTCGAAGATATTAGCGTAACCGTGCCCCTTCCTCGCTTCAAGTTTATTGATATTTATAGGGATTAAGCTGCGAAGCTGCTGACGTTTCTGCTTTCTGGATTTCGATAGTTCCACGGCAGTGTTTCGGGAAATTAAAGAGACGTGGAAAGTTTTTTGATGATTTTTCTCAGTGTCGCAGGAATATTCGGTGCAATGAAATTGGGGTTTAGCATGATGGCGATTAATGGGTATAATTTTTGTTTTTAATTGGGTTAGGAGGTAAACTGTCAATTGGCTTAGACGTTAAGTAAATATGGAATTTTTGTTTCGTGTGGTTAATCGGTTTGACAAACGAGCAAGTTATACGTTCCTTTTCGTGTATTATTTCTTCGTATGTTTAAAAGACAGTGGTATTGTTAAATTTCTGTAGATATCACAAGACGAATCCTATCCAAACTTAGTACAATTAAAATTATAAACACAGGAGGAAATCTATTCTGGAATTTGGAAACATTCTTCAGCCTTGCCAATGACAACATTTCGACAGAACCATCCAAAATACAGGAATTGCAGTCTAAAATACTGTTATAGAAAGAATCAATTCTACATACACATTCACGCGAAATTTTCAATCGCACATCTAAACTTAATTCGATTCAAATTTCAAATATATTAGTTGCACTCGGAAATCCAAATAAACCGTATAAATTCTGGAATTTCTAAATGTTCTTCAGCCTCGCCGAATGACAACGTTTGAACAAACCCATCCAGAATACAGGAGTTGCAATTAAAAATCCTATTATAGAAAGAATCAATTCTACGTACAGATTCACGTGAAATTTTCTATCTCACATTTAAACTTAACCCTTTGCACTCGGCTGGTCCCTCTCAGGGGACATTAAAGTTCATTAGTGATTAAGAATAGTAATAAAAAAATCGAATAATAACTTATTCCAGCACAACTATTTGAGAAATGTATATTTCTCTGAGGTTTTCTCTGGAAATGGCAGAAGAAATCAAGTCAAGATATAGTAAAATTACTAAGATATATAAAAGAGAACACGACCATCCACATCTTCGGCGAACATTATTCCGAGTGCAAAGGGTTAATTCGATCCAAATTTCAAACACAGGAGTTGCACTCTGAAATCCTGTTATGTAAAAATCCACAGAAAATTTTCAGATTCTAGAATTTCGAAACATTCTTCAGTCTCGCCAATGACACGGTTTCGACAAACCCATTTATGATACAAGAGTTACAAAATTTTCAATCTCTCCAAATTTTACCGTTTCGACAACCCAATCTAAACTTACTTCGATCGAAATTTCAAACGATCCGTTTGAATTCCGTCCGGATCCGTTTAAATTCTGGAATTTCTAAACGTTCTTGAGCCTCGCGGAATCCCAGCGTTTCGACGAACCCATCCGGGCTTAATTCCATGGAGAAATTCGAGCGCGGCGATGTCCGGCCATCCGGTTCCGGCTGCTTGTCGGGGTACCGGAGCGAGGCGGGCTATCGGAGGCAATCGGATCGGAGGAAAAACGAGTTCGTCGCGGGGGACTACGTAATCCGTGGCAATTTTTCGTCGGCGAGAAGTGGCCGTGTTATACCAGCGACCCTACGAGACACGAGGCTGCAAATGTCGCATTGTGGACCGGCCAATAAAGTCGCTCGTTCGCCCACGCGGGCCCCGCCGGACGTTCTCGCGACGTAGCCGGAGAAAAGAGCTAGCCACGGTTGCCCGGGACAGAGACGAGGACAGCGAGAGCTTAGAAGGGACTATTGGAAACGCGGCTTGTCGTAAATGCCTGGACCTCGCGTCGTTTCTTTCTCTTTCGTTTCGCTTTCTTTCCCTGGCTTTCCTCGCGGGCCGAGCCGCGCTGCTCGGTTGCTCAAAAGGCGCAAGGTCGGCTCGTGGGTGGCGACGATAATAATTATTGCCCGGGGGTTCGAACGATCGATCGACGATCTCGGATTCGCCTCGCCGAGATCACACTGCCGATCTCCTTTATTTCTTGTTGGAACGCGGCTTTTATCACCGGGCCCCGGCCCGCACGGGCAACGTTTTCACCGGGCCGAAAGAAAAAGGAACGCGACGGGAGGCATATACACAATTTTGCATTTAATACCCGCTGTACTTTATGCTGATCAAGAGAACGTTGACCGGCCAACCCCGGGCCCCGGGCTCCTCCTCGAGGTTCGGCCAGGCTGGAAGCGCGAAAGGGATTTTTACGACGGCATAGTTGAACACGGGACGCGCGTTCGATGTTGCTGAATGGCCGGCGATCCGCGGAACGTCCCAGTCCCGGTCGAATCGTAATATTTTTATCCATCGGACACAGAGACCAACGCCGGGGAACGGCTGTAAACCACGTGGACAGGGGATAACCGCGCATCGTCCACCGCAGAATTAACTCTTGCACCCTTGACGTTAACGGCAAGCAAACTCCGGATGATCGAGCTTCGCGAGAAGGACCCTCGAGATGGCCGGGGTTTCCAGGATTGGTTAATCTCGTCGCTGTTTTCGAAGCATGCTGGATTTTAGATGGTTTCGGATATTTAATCGTGGGAGAAATCGATTGACCGGTTCGTTGTATTTTGATCTTCCATCTTTTGAGATGATTTATACAAAATTTCCAGAATTGGATAATAAACGGCTCTTTTGGGAAAGTTTGATGTTGGTTTGTGTGGCAATATGAATTCGGGAATATGTTTATTTGCGTCGCTGCAGTTTGGTTGCTGTTCGTACGTGATGAATAATTTGATTAGTTTATTGGAGTTATTTTTGGATGGTTTTAGAACTCTATTTTTAGAGGTATGGAGCAAATTTTTTTTGATATAATGTATATCATATATTATATAGTTTAAATAGTATCAGTTATTTAAAAAAATCTAATTTTTCACTGTTTTTGTACTGTTTAAATGTGTAGTTTATTTGGTATATTGTAGTAATATTTAAATAATAACTCGCGTTAAATTTTATTTTTCAGCAACAATCAACTAGCTCAGAATATTCATTGTTTATATAGTATTAAATAATTTCCGTTTTAAATTTATTTGGGTGAAGTAAAACTTCCTATAGTAGCTTTGTTCGTGAATCAATTATCGAAGTTGTATCAAAATTTCAGTAGCATCAATATGATACATCAAAAGTGAACAATAATTGGTAGAAGTTAGTAACAACTGCTGAAAGATATGAAACCCGAGTATTCGTATACAAAAGTATCAAATCTAAAATTATTAAAAATTTATGGACAATATATATTTCAGAAGTGTTCTAATTCGTCGTTCGCTATATTTTGAATTTCGTAAATAACACATGTTCGTAAAATAACAGCGAACTATTGAAAAGAAATTGAGAGTGAGTACAAATAGGAGAAATCGAAGTTAATACCAAAATCATCTCCATATTTCCAACAATCACAGAGATAAAACATCTAGATAAAACATCGCTCACGAACCTTTTTGGATCTGATGCATATTTTTCAAAAATTATTGCAACGAACCATTAAGACCTTATATTTTGAAATTAACAGAATTCATTTATACTCTCTTTGACTACACGTGTTGCACTTTTCGTTATGAAATATCGAAAATTGCCGATGTTAACAGCCGCTGTCTGAACGACCTCTTAAAAGTCCGTTATTGACGGTGACCGTAATTCAGGCTCTTCCTGTTATCTGAAATAAAAAAAACTCGACAAGATTTCTGTTAAGTACGAGTACAGCTATGTCTGGTAATAAATAAAACAAAAAATATCGGTAAATAAAAAAATAGTGGCACTCTGAATATATCTTATCCATTTTTTCACTTTTTTTTAAAGTAAGTGAAATGAATAACTAATTCAAACCTAATCTAAGCTAACCCACAACTGATGCAAACATCAATCGACTCTATACACCCCCATTCCACCCCCCATCCCTTTTATCACATACGAAAACAACCATACATCTGAATTTTCACGACCTTGCTGTTTCTTAACCATTTGTACTCGACGATTTTTCCAAAGTGGTGAAAAGCAGCAACTCGAAGCTATTCCTATATTTTTACAAGCTCAATGATACATTTTATGTTAAAATAAAAAAAGAAAAGCACAGGTTTGTCGTGAAAAATAAACAAATAGAATTATTCTATTGTATTAACACTAGCTTTAGCCAATTTGACTATGAACGAAATCAAACATTTTCTTTCAAAACCAACGTAATTATATACTGGTAACCCTTTCTGCTCGTATGTCACCATATAACATCGGCATCGTACATATTATTATTAATCATATATTTACACCAACGTTTTTTTACCAAACTGACGAGCTAAATTGCAACATGTTTCCCTAAAAAAAACTTCCGAACTGATAGTCTTCTCAAGCATAAATAAAAGTACAAGTGCAAAGTGTTAACTTGAAAACAAAACTACGAAATTCTATACCGATAACCGCCTTTATCAAAATCGGTTGTCATAGGGGCGATTGTCATGTCATATCAATGATGGTTCTCGCCGTCCTCCTTACGAATTAAATTGCAATAACTAAAAACGAGCACCGAAAATTTAGATCTGCGGCCAAGCGGACGTATTTTGTTGAACCGTTAGCGGTCGGTAAAGTGTTAAAATTCATGATCTAAACGTAAACGATTTCCGCAATTTCCCTCGCGAATACGCGAAAACGACATGCGAACCTAGCGTTAATATAGTAATCGTGGGTCATTTGTTATTTAACTAACAGGAGGAAAACAAACGGCGAGCGGTCGTCACCTCTCGAGCGGGAAGGGTTAATTCACGAAATCGCGGAGCTTATCCGTATCCGAGCGTCTCGTACGTTCCCGTGCTGGGGAAATATCAGTAAATATCCGGGTAATCTCGCCGACACGCATTAGCGTATCTTAACGATAAGCAGCGTTGGCCGGGAGGGAAGCTCTGCCGGAGGAGTACCATCGGCAAGGAGGAAGGAAAAGGAGAAACACGTCGCGGTAGTTGGATCTCGGGGGCGGGCAGCGGCGACGCGGAGCGTAACTTACCGGGTAATTTGTCGCCGGTGGATGGGAGAAGGAAAAAAAGCTCTGGTGACGGCTAATCGATTCCCATGCCGGACGTCGATCGAATGTCCCGCGAATCGCCGGCGTCCCGTGGGCAGCGCGCGTCTCCGGCGTCGGTCGTCGATCGCGCAATAACCGTCGATCGATCGCGCGATTTCGCCTCGGCCGATCGTTCGCAGGAACGAGAGGATTTTTGCCGCGTTAACGAACGTTCCACGGAGATCGCCGTGCGACGATAGCGATGATCGCGGTGTGCGTATCCGATCGATCGCCGGTCGTTCCCGGTGTCTCGCCGAGGAGGAACCGATCGCGGCGAGACGTCGCGGCCCGGACGACTTTTACCTCCTCGTTCGACCACGCGTATGGAAAGTCGTGGGTGACGATGACAATAATTGTAGCCTCGTACCAGTGTCCTAAACCGCGGCGAGGAGGCCAGCCGATAGGCACCGAATGCGTATTCGTGGGTGATAATAAACGATTCGAGCTGGTTTACACCGGGGATCCATGCCGATCGGTGTATCTTCACGTCGTTTTATTTCCATACTTCGCCAGCCGCGGCATTTCCATCCGTGCCTGGTTTAATGACCAATTTCCTCGGACAGTGGGATTGTGGGTAGGCTCGGGGTTGGATACACAGGGTGGTTTCCCAGATTTTTTCATTTTCGGATCGACTGTGTTTATTTGCTTTGAGGAAATTGTTTTGGTGAAGTGAAAAGGAAATATGTTACCGTGGGAATAGTAAAATTTGTCGTCTTTCGCTTTATTTTGCATGATAATCTGAGAGAGTATGTTCGACAGGGTACGTTTCTTGTTGACAACTGACAAATTTGAAAAAGGAAAAGCTTCTAGGTCACGCTGTACAAATCCTACGTCTAGTCCAACATTTTCTTGGCAAATTTTTGCGAAAGATACGACAATCCTGATTACTGTTAACACGTTAATTAACCCTTTCGAGATTAATGGGAACTATGATACTATAAAGTGTTATTTTTGAAAAGACAAATTAGAAACCGGCTAATGCCACTTTGGTTGAATCGACTAACGTCGAAGATCAATAACTTCGTTATAAATGTTAATTAAAAATCGAAGACACGGTTACACTAAGTTATTTTTAACGATTAAACATCGAGTGAAACGCAGATTGGCAGAAGTCATAAAAGAAGGATTGGAATCTTTTGAGTTTCAGAGTCGATTATTTAGATCCCTGAGTTTGTGAGTCAAAAGTCCAGAATTGGATACACAAATTTCATGAGAAATACTTCAATCAAAATAAACAGATACCTTATTATTATTATAACTTCCACGGTGATCACCAGCGACCGGTGCTTGTCTGCTTTTTGAGAATTCGAAGAACGTAAATAAATAACCAATATTCCAAAATTAAATATGCGTTACTTTTCCTTTTCTCTTTGATCACATTATTCCATAATTCATTATATCCTAATAATAATCAAAATCGCATAGTGACTTAATCGTGTCGAATACAATACTGATCAAACAGTCAACCGGAATAAAAAATCAACAAAGACTATTATTCGAAAATTCGCCTGTTTCAACCTTGCAACCCCATCGATCTCCGCCCAGGAGCATCACGGGAAACAAGCCGAAGCCGTGTCATCAAACCTACCCACCTAACCCTATGATCCACTCGTTGGAATCACCTCGGTCGACTCCTCGTATCGCCGAAATTTATTCCGGCACGCGCGGAAATAAAAAGGAAAAGCAAGCGATGCAAATGAGCGCGGAGGGCCTGGCCAGGAACGGGAACGAAATTCGGTCGCGTGTGACGATCCCGTGACAGTAGCACGTTCCCGAGATGCAGGAGATCGAGGAACCTTATTCAAATTCCGCCTGGTCGCGTATTAGAATTAGAATCGACGATTTCTGGACACGTGCCTGCGCATCGAGGACCGTTCGAGACGCGAGCCCGAGGAGCCTTCGAGTCTGCGAATGGGAAATATTCAAATTCCCCCGGGCCGGAGACACGAGCCGGAAGTGGCGCTTTGTGGCCTGCCGTGATTTATTTGCATGATGCGACGGATACGGCGCAGCCTCCCTGGATTATAATTAAAATCGGGTACACGAGGCTGGAACGTGCGGCCGGAATTTATTTCCATGTCTATAAGTCTCGAAGGGCGAACTCAGAGGCGTCTGGCGATGTGTTTGATTAGGTGCCCGATCGCTTCCGCCAGGATTTCGACACTCGATGACCCGTTTTCACGATACGGTAATGTCCGCCCTGGATGAATGTGTCGGGTAAATAGCTCGGGGCTGATACGGTGAATTAGTTAGGATTCGTGAATGGGAGTTGAAAGTTTGCTAGAATGGGGTTTGCCATGGGTGATTTATGTTGGGCCCGCGTTTGCAGGATTATGGGATCTGATCTTGTTACGTGGTATTTCGGCGCAGGAAATGGCGAACGTCGAAGCGAATTGACGGTGGAAAGTGGAACGTTAAAACGTTGTGGCAAATTTAAAATGAAAATTCTACTTTGCGTATTGCAAATGCCAGGGTGGATATATCAGAAGTGCATTTTTGAATGTTACGCGTTCAGTGATTTATGTTAGGCTTGCGTTTCGGTGTTATAAGAATGTGAAACGTTAAAATTTTGTTTGGAAATTAAACGGAAATCGCTGTTTAAGCTTATTGATTGCGGAGACACGTTTTTATGTGGACGCGTTAAAAATATGTTTGATCTATTAATAATATAAAACATGTTAAATATGGATTAAAGCTTACGAGACTTAGGATCGGAGCTAATAAAATTTTTTTAAATGTCGACAGTCTTTCGCCTTAAATACAGGGCACGATGGGACTCGTCTATTAACACACGTCGCATAAATATATAGTATCTTCATCTTCGTTTCCATCTTTCTCCATGACACACGCATGTATCTATAAATATCTCGAGAAATAACCTGCTGATAATATCCAACAATTAATATTATCAGAAATTGATGCCTGCTAACGTTCATGAAGTGGCCGATATATCGAGATCATAATCAGAAACAGGATTCAGGAAGACATTATAGGTGAACCACGATGTCGAACAGGATGTCGAATCCTGATTCTTTATTCGAATTTTTTTCAATTCATTTTCTTCTCGTGTTCTAGCATCGAAACCATTATCTCTGCCAAAACGGCAAAAGGATCTTATTCCATGAATAATTTTACCTAACGGATCATTCCAAATAGATCGCACAAGTGGCTCGCTCTCCACTGAAAATAAAACCGCGTACCCCAGGCGAATATTCCAAGATTATCACTCACCGATACTGTTTCGTTTATAGGTGGAAGCGTTAGTGGGATATTAAGGCCACTTTCGGTTTTTAAATGGAAGGCTTTCAGGGCGGGTTGAACGATCTACAACACAAGGTACGTGCGCACAAATTTCAATCGAAGATCCACGGATCGAAGCATAAATTCCTCCATGGTACGTTTCACAATGTGGCCAAACTCTGCTGAAAAACACGGAACCTAATTATTTAATCTCCTTGAATTATTACAAATTTATGGACAACTATATGTTAGGTAGGAAGTGCCAGCCATGTTTCAGCTTCGAAACGAAATATTCCTTAAACAGCTTGGAATAAAATGGTTTTTAATTTATTGTTTGTATAGGATAAGGGTGGATACATTTTTATTGGTGTGTCATCTAATGTGTTCATTCTGATACTCTGTAAGTGTGTGTGAGAAGAAGGAATGTGTTAAATCATGTGTTAAGGTGTTAATTAAGGTAATTAAAGTATCACATACAGCTCAAAAAAGATTGATTATATTAAAATAATAAAAACTTAACAAAGTGTGTTTACAGCTATTTTAACAATTAGCTATTGTAGAATTTGAAAATTTCTTAGTTAAAAATATCTTTAGTTTCAATAATAATAGTAGATTGAGGGGAAAGAAATCCATTATTTTTATAATTTTAAAAGGATTTCTTTTTCCTCAACCTAATATAATTGTATATTATAACAAGGTTTAAACTCTCTCTATACGCATTCCAATATTCGCTATTTCTCGCGTACTAGTATCGTTTATACCAATTGTATATAATAATAACATTGTTTCAATCACTTACCGACGACCAGGGATATAAAAATCTCACACGAACCCTTAAAATTTGCAAGAATTCGCTAGTCTTAGACGAGCCCACAGAATTTATAAGGATTTGCGAATTCCTACGCTGTATTTCGAACTACCAATCCAGATTCGACATCAGCGAATTATCGGAAAGAAAATTGAAATAATATGAACTAGACTAATACACCCAGTTTTGATACACTAAATAAAGTAACAGCATTTCCAGAAACCACGTTACCGTGTCGCGAGGGTTAATAATTAACAGAGAATAATCAAAGAAATATAAAAATCCCCTAAATTTTACCCAAAAATAAATCTAACATTCTCTCGCTTCCTATTCGTTACACAGTTCTCCACGAACTTCCACTAATTCCCGAATATTTGGCTTCCGTGTTCTGCGTTCCTTCAAGAAATCCTCGACATCCGTTCGCATGAGACGTACCCCATGGTGGAACGCGTGACTCGAGTCGGTTGCACGAGTCGAGGGGGTTGGCTACGAATCGAGAACCGTTTAAAACCGTAATGGCCGTTACGCGTATCGAGGAATCGGCGTAGCACGTTCCCGACAAAGGGTCTTTCATCCAGGGGCCTCTGCGTATGCAAATTCGCTGGTAGATCCATGGCAGCACGCGACCCGTCGCTGCCTCGAATTCACATTCAAATTTCCCGCTGCGCCGCGTTTTTTCCATCCTCCGTTTCCACGTGCAACTTGCACTTGTTACCCTGGAAGGGTGAGGATGGGCAGGACCAAGAAAAGAATGGGGATGGCGCCCAACACGGGGATTTCTCACTCTGTTAATGACGAAAGAACAATCAGTGCGTGTATAGCTGTTCTTTCAGAAAATCGTTTCATGTTTGAGTCTTTCTTTATTTTTTCAATTCAAATTATGTATACCTGTAACTCGAGAAATATAGTCGTCGTTTATAAATAGTTGCAATTGGGTTGATTATACAATTGAAGCTTTAAATGTTCCGTGTTTGATTGAATATTAAGAGTAAGCATCCAGCAAAGTTTAATTTCGATAATCTTTCAGTGTCAGTAAACTGATATGTTAATTTGAAGCCAAGAGAAGGATAAATTTATGAAACAATATTTAAATTCAATTGCGACGATAAATTAAAGGAAATGTCAGTTACCCATGCCTGAAAACTGCGTTTCATAGATAGCCGATGAATAGCAGCCGTTGCATGCCAAATAATGCAGAAATGAAAAGGTCAAGCGAGAAATACCGTAGGAAGCAGCAATTTTTAAAGAATTCCGAATCGTGATGTCAGATATTGCAAGGAAATGTCATTCACCCAATCCTCCAAACTGTATCCCATTGACAGCAGTCAGTCAATATCATCCACCGCGTAGCAGATTATAATTTATACTTTAAATGCATAATTCATTCCTTCATTTGATTACTTATTGCTCCACTTAATAGCTCATACCGTAACAGGTATATTTCCGAATGTAAAAAATACGCAAAGTTACATATTTCTCTGGTCACTATAATTGAAACATCATTATTACCTCGTAGACGAAAAAGGCAGGACTGAAAATTTGCGCAAAAACATTTGCCAAAGCCAGGAATTATTACCCGCGGGGGAAAGAGATTCGATTTAAGCACGCGAACTTTTATTTCCACCATAAGTAAGCCATCCGCATACTCATCTGGTTCCTCAAAGTATTCATACCATCTCGATCCACCGTCTTCCACAAGTTTTTCTCAACCAGTCCTCGGAGCGTCCGGCAGATTGCAAACGATCATCCGGAGCATGGGAAGAGATTTCGAGGGGCACCTCGTCAAGGCCCCCTCCCCCCATGGAAGCAGCAACAGCAGCAGCTCGGAATCCTCGTTTCTGCTTGCTCGATATAACGAACGGGCCAGTATCCTGGCCGTCTCGGTATTAGTATGCATTCTTGCGAGAGTCAAGCCAGGCTGGTAGCTCTGTTTCACCCGGCATTCCCACACCTATGCCCGCCTGTGCCCTTAATTCCCCGCCATTGTCCCCCAGCTGGTCCAGACAGATACACCGAGCCAGAGATACACAACGCGGTGAGTTGTCACTTCTGCGATCCTAGGGCCAGGTTCACGGAGAGAGAGGAGAATGAATGCGTGCGGATCGGTTCGCGATCTCCAAGGTGAATAGAGGTGCGCGCCCGGGGGCAACTGAAAGCGAAGGGGCTGCATCCCTTCTGAGACAATAATAGAAACAGTGCCGGCACCCTTGCCACGACCCAAATACCTCGAAATACATGATACACGGGCGAGCCTCTGCTCCATTTCTCCCGTTCCTTCCCTCGCCACCTCTCGTTCTCACCCCCTTGCCTGCCAGGTTCCTCTCTCTATCCGTCTCAACGATACAATTAAAGTACGTTGCGGTCTTTAAAGCCTGCAACCCCCACCCTGGCCTCATCCCAGGACCCTTTCTCTCTGCGCGCTGTTCCTTCGATTTATGCCAGCGAAAGGGGTGACCGAGGAAATCTGGGCCAGTGTTCCTCTACCTGTTCCACGGGATGCTTTCTTCCTATGTTCGTTATCCTCTTCCACGTTCTCGTTACACCCAAACCGATACCAACCCGATCGTGGCCTCGATCGACAGGGTTCTCTGTATTCCGCCGACGTAACCGAATCTTCGTCACCCTTCGATCCGGCGGTTGCAGGGGGTACGAGCAGCTTTACTCGTCAGATTCTTTGATTTGTGGGATCGTTCGGTCGTTGTTGCCCCACGGCGCATAATTCCGTTTGATTATCGTGAATACGCGGCGTCGGGATCGAGTGGGCCGGAAGTCGGCTGCTTCATCCCCTTCGACCGTTGCCTATTAGCGACTTCGATCCGATCGGAATCGGGTTCCTGGCTTTTGTCGCCGGCAGGTCGGTGTAACGATTTTTGTTTCCAGGTAGAGACGCGATCGGCTCCTCCGCGGAGCGTGTCTGCCTTGACAAATGACGACTTGTTTCCTACTCGTCGTCGTCTTGTAAATTCCAATTCGTCACTGCAAAGAGAGGGAGAGGGAATCGCGGATGATTCTCGGTGGTTGATTTGTAAATGTAGATTTCGAAAGGGGAATAAATCGTCTAGACAGTTGCTTGGCGAGCGTACAGGCTCGTAGAAACGTTGAATCGAACAGGAACCGAGCTTCTTCGTTCAGCCTCGACGACCTCTCGGACAGTGGATGTCCAGGGAGGAGCTGCTAGAGGGAAAAGAAAAACAGCTGACTTCTTGGAGCCTGATAAAAACGTGGCTGGTCTGCCAGGAGGGAAGCTTCGAAAGTGAAAATCGCGAACAGCTCTGCCCAGTTGAATTTCCAACGCGTTTTTGCCAGACCGATGTTTGGGATTATCGAGGTCAATAGCTGTGTTAATCTGGGTCGCTGTTATTGAGGTTAATAGTTCTACTTGTGACATATGTTCTACAAAATTGATATTCACAAAATTGTAAGACTGATTTTTAAAAAGAGAATTTATTATTTTAAATT
>NIJG01000054.1:548753-559212 GCA_002201625.1 Euglossa dilemma | reverse complement strand
TGCAACTACAAATGAATATAAATTATATATACAATTAATATATAATTTATATTTATAATATAAATACTATATAAATTATACTCGGTACGTTAAAAGAGAAACATAGCATTTATCACTGAATTCTTCCTAATTTATTAACCGATTTTATAACGATGATTGAAATAACATCCTTAAAGATTCTCTCGCTGCAACGACAACTCTGCTTTGCAGCAACATCACTAGCGAACCTGAATATTTCCCAAACAGCGAAACACTCGAGGGTGAACGAACGAGATGTCCGTCCTTTGTATCCCGGTGTTTCGTTTCATTACTCTCGTCACCGGCTACCAAAAAACATCCTCTGTACCCGAAAGGATTGGCCAGCGACGCGCAATTAATCAACCGTGAGTCGTTTAAAATTCGCTTAAGCGTGGCTCGTCGCCCGGAGAAGCGGGAACGAGATCAGGGTGAGAGAAGGGCCCGAGAAGTTCTCGAAAGGGCGACGATGCACCGGTTACGGCAACAGTCTCGAATATTTTAAGGGTTTCCGGGAGAACGAGCGCGTGCATTGGTCGCCGCGCTCCCCCGTCGGCCATTTTCGCCTAATCTCCTTTCTCGGGGAAATTAAGTCGAATTCAAGGGCAGTCGTTCGAACATAACTCAGTAACAATGCGCTGGTGCCAGCCCGGCCGGGCCTGATGAGCAGTCTCTCTCTCTCTTTTCCTCTCTTCCTCTTTCATCCCTCGGAGAAATCTCGTCGAACCACCCTCTCTTACCTGCGAAAGGGACACTTCTGCTGTTGCTCCTCTTCCCCGGACCCGTGAAGGTACGTTGCAGGGCAAACAAAGTCTTGGAAGGGTGGCGGCTCGACTTGCCGCGAATATAGGTGCTTCGGGGATGATTCGAATGGTTTTAATTGAAAGAGGGCCGCTGCGGGCTGGATGAAAGCCGTTCGATGGAAGTTTCGTGAATGGAACTTGGGTCTGTAACTGAAATATAAAATTTTATTTGATTACGGGGAGAGAAATTCTAGATTTTTTAATCTCTGAGGATGAGAAACGAAGATCACGATTCATTCGGTGTATGCTAAACGATTAAAAATAACAAATTGAGAGAAATTTTTCGAATTAAAGAGTATATATGACATTTATGACAATGGTAAAATTATTTTTCGCTGTTTTCCGTGCAGTTTTCATTCTGGAAAATTAAAAAACTTCCGTGTATATTATGATATTCGCCCCGAAAGGATTAATCTTGAAATTTATCATATTTTCAATCCTTTGATTGAAAATTACATATTCGACGTTACATTTTCAGTTACTTTGGTCTGTGTCTAATAAATTCTCTCTTTTTTCTTTGTACAGGTAACCCTCCTATAACACGGTAGATAGGTTCCTAGAAAATCCTGGGTTGCACGAAACCGTGTTATATGAGACCCAGAGCTAGTACAAAAAAGGGGTTACGTTTCGGAACCTTACTTACAATCAAACGTTTTTTCGGTTTAACGATATCATCTTCGCTTCATTTAGTTTTTTGCACCTTCTAACCTTATTAAAAAATTTTAAGCATTCTTTTTAATGCATTCGATAATTTGTTTATACATTTTCGTATAAAATTCATTATTTCTTCTTGTCATTATCTCAAGGTAATTCAGTGTTTAAACGTGTTAAACAAAAATTATATTACCTAATACTGTAGAGGAACAGTGCAAAGGTTTGCGTAACTTTTTTATCTTGTTAGAGCGAAACCGTGTTGTAGGAGGACTACCTGTACCCTATTTTATTTTTTCAAGTATTTCTTCTTTCACTTCTTCATCAACGAATCTTCGACTAACGATAGTTAACCCGTAATTATACATTTCCGTTGTGTTTATCACAACTTATACAAGATGGTTAAGTTGTTGCTGGTAGTCCTCGAGGAAATTTTTAACGAGCTGTTGCTGCTAAGGGTTGTTACCATTTCCCTAATAAGCTGCCAATGAACTGCAATTTGAAACGAGAATATAAAATGGTTTCTCGGCCTCTAATTTTTTAATCGTACCTACAAATCGTTCCGCGAGTCGTAATAAATTGACTCTTGGCCGCGAAGTGAAATTGTGCGAATCGTGAATTCGCGGCAGCCATAATTTACTGGTGAATTATATCTGGTTGTTTTCGTATTAAACATCGGCGCTTGTACTCGGGATTCCGAATAAATTCTAACGGCTAGCAGGGAACTGGAGAAAGGAGCGAATATTTGTTACGTGCCCGTCGTTGCTCTATTCGTGGTCGTAACAATTTTTTAATGGCTGGATAAAGGTTCGCGGTAATTAACGTCAGCAAGAAGAAAGGACACTCTTAATTAAATATAGCGATACCTATCACGGTAGCGTGCCGTACAAGTCGGTAATTTAATCAAGCTGTCGTACAAAGTTAAAGCAAAGGCCACGTACGAAGATATCCGTGTTCCCTTATCGAAAAGGATGAATACAGTGATTCCACTACGTTAAATCTATTAAACGTTTAACCGAGTAATTATTCGCTGCATCGTCTGGAATTAAACGATTAAACTTTAATTCCACATTATAAACCTCGCGGTGAAAGTTATCTGTGTTTCATCGGCTGTGTAAAGCCACGAGTTTCACGGATAGCTGTTCTAGCCAGAATTAATATGGCTTATCGTCAACCGATGGACGAGACAGCCTCGAGCTTTGCATATTTTAATTTCTCTATGTTTCTGTTGCACCTAGAAAATAGAATTTAATTGCGCGATGTGTACGTGTAAGTTTCAATCGAATTTTATTTAAAGAATTAGAAGCACTATCGAATATTTACGTTTATATTCGCGTAGAAGCGATATATCTTCTTCTGATAGGAAGCAAATTTTGTTTCAAGCAAAATGACTCGAAGACTGTCGAATATCGAACAAAATTAATTTGACCTTCGTAATATCAACAAAAGGCAAATTGCAACGTCGATTGAATTCATACAATCACGTGTAACTCTCATATATTACAACTGTTTTTCTTTTAATAAGGATCAAATTTTATTTCGAAGTCTGTGGTTTTGTTAAAATTATTCAAAGGTTATTATAAAATAAAATGGAAGAATACGATATTTATTATACAAGAAAACGTCTCCAATGCGCAAAAAGGAAACAAAAGATACGCGAAAACAAACAAAGAAACATAGAGGATAGGGATCGTACCCACATCGTTGACCTGTAGAGTTTTATTTTTACCAATACTATAACAAAAATGAAATAATTACAAAGACAGCAATATTTTAAACAAATGAAACTTAAATCGGATCAAAGATACCTATGCAATTCTTCTAATAAGAATTAAGTTCCATTCTAAATTTCTAATTGCACACTTACCGCGGAGAATCGCAAAAACTTCAGTCAGGAAGGCAGGGAAAGAATGGAAAGAAATTCCGGGACGAGGCGAAAATATTCAAAAGGACTTAACGCCAGAGAAATTCCTAATACAGAAAGCAGGGAGCGCCGTTTTCGCATACGGCATGGACATTTCGACAGTCTCGACGATTTTACAAACTCGAAAAGACGGTTACAAGGGAGCAAGGGGGGAGAGAAGCATTCGGCCAAAGTCAGCTAAAGGCAAGAAGCGAACGGGGACCGGCGAATCGCTGGAAATCATCCCTCCCTTTATCGCGGACGAAATTTCCAGCGTGCATCCGGGATGAACGAGTGACAGGGGTAGGTGGGCGGGCACGATGGGAATTTTATAACGAATAAAATTTTAAGCGCCTTATAAAACCTGGCAAGTGTGCAGTAGCAGTCTGTAATATGGCTCGTATATCCGCTGCCCGTGCCTCGGCTCGTGTACATAAAGTCTCTCCCCCGTTTTCTCGCTCCTCTTTCGCTCGCAACCCCTTTTCAACTAGCCACTTTTCGAATTTTCATACGTCGCGTTACGCGCCTCGTAACTCCGTTCTGGATGTAATTTTTCCGGACGTATTTATCGAACGGCTGAACACGCGGTTAATCCGCTCTGTTCCCGCATGATTTATTCCTTTTAATTTAAAGACACACGCGTGGATCGCTAATTTCTCGAAGAAAGTAGAAACTTTTAGTCGATCAAAACTGCGAGTGCGTACGAGTGGAAGAATAACAATATTTAATATATTTATATAAATATAGCGAATGAAAGTTTGATATCGTGTATGGTAAGAGAAAAATTTGATTTGTTTCGGTATTCATTTTCGTTGTTTTAATAATTTTTTAAGCGTTATATATACGATTATTTTATTTAAATATGTAACTTGTAATTTGAGTACAATTGAACAGCGTTTGTATTTATGTGAAATGTTTAATTACGAAATGTTTGATTAGCACTGACGGAAGAGTAATTTACAATTCATGGTAAAATAATTGCAAACATAACTATCACGCGTAATTTGTGGCGGCAATAAAAAATCAGTTCGGAAATATAGCATTATCAAACACGGATTGTAAATTACGACACGTAATTCTAGCATCCGTGGCTACTAAGAGACGAGCGATAATTCAACGAATCTATTGTTACTGTTCTAATATACCAATTCGATTCCTGCGGGGCTAAAAAATGGCGGCCAATAAAAAGCAATCGCGTGAAAAATTGAGATTAATCGGGAAGCCAAGGTTCCGCGTAACGAGAAACGAAAGAGTTATCTGTGGTAATATAATATTAAAATGGTAGCAACTTTGTACGAAGCGTGACGGTGTAAAATGATAACGTCTGGAAACGCGTCGTAATCGATCGAGCGTTATTAAGAATAAACGTGGAACACGATGATAGAGAGGGCGAGGAGTGCTGTGAATGAGAGGGTAGGAGAGAGAGAGAGATCAGAGGAAGCATGGTATAATGGCATAAACCGGTCAACGAGTCAACATCACGCGGCTGCAACCGTGGGTGAGACGTGGAATATAAATCAAAACATTCGGACGTTTGAAAAAAATCGAAGGCTCGCGAATATGGCGTTAAACAAAAGGGTTGTTTCGGCCTTTTTAGATTCCTGCCTGCATGCCGGAGAGATGCAGAAAAATTTATAGTTCGGCTTCACCGAATACGAAATGAGAAATTTTTATTTTTCTACAATTTTCTGGTAGGGTACAATAACAGATAATTCAATTCGGTATACAAAACAGAAAAGGTTTATTCGTCTATAGTATTCAATATTTTTTTCAGTTTTTATTATAATCAATGGAAAGTTTCATTTTGTACAAATTTGGGTTTTATTATTAAATTCAACGAATGAATTATTTTCGTTTTATAGTATAATTGTTTGTTGAGATGGGATTTATAAGTATTTATATATTCCTGTAATATATTATACATATATTTATTGAGAAAAGTAAAAATAAAAGAATGATTTTCGAATTTTTGAATATTCTTTATTTTTTAGGATGCATAAATTGAAATTATAGGTTGATATTATAAAAGATATTCGGAAAACTTTATATTTATTGATGTACAAGGTGTTATGACTTCGTTTCATTTTTAATTTTATTACATTTGTCTCGTAAAATAAAATGAAATAAAGTGAGTTATTTTAAACAGCTCCAAGTAAACACTTTTATTAAATATAAAATATATTTATTGTGTCATAAACGTTACAATTGTTACACCTGTTCCACTCGCCACCTGTACATCGCCTCTGAGTAAACAAAAAAAAAAAAAAAGAAAAAACAAGTCTGACAGAATACATAAAAATTTGCAAATTATCATTTTGTTTCTTAATTTTTACTAGTAAATGTGTCTATTAATTTATATTAATCCTCAATCAATCAACGAGTCCTCTCAATTCTTCTCGATGATAAAATAAACGCAGATCGTATATAATGCCCTATAGAAAAGTATTAAAAAGAATCCTATCGATATCATGCATATCCCAATTCTGTATGAAATTATTAAATAAAACTCCAAAGAATTCCAAGGCAACGCCAAAAACCAGAAACAACAAAAATCCATAAAAAAAGACTCTTACAATATAATAAATATTCCAATACTTGGTGAAATTAATAAACAAAAATCGTACAAAATATTCCCATACAAGGCCGCAAAAAATCCGCAGAAAAGAAAAAGATAGAAATTCCTTCCAACACTTTGAATATTCCAACACTTTCTGACACACGGATACAGGAACGAAAAGAAACGAAAAAGGAAGAAAGAAGAAAAGAAATTCCCTGCAACATCGTAAATATTCCAACACTTCACGAAGACCTTAAATTCCAATTCCACAAGCAAAACTCGCAGAGCCATTGCCCTACCTCCTCAATTTACCCTCCATTAACTTCCCATGTAGATCCCGTGAATTTCGTCCGGACAACGCGCATAAGAGCCGAAGAAAACTGGACGAGAAAAAGGAAGAAGGTCGGCGGGACGGAAAGAGGCTTCGGGGGGGAGAAGGAGGGAAGGAGAAGTAGAGAGGAAAAGAAAAGAAAAAAAGGAAGAAAAATAAGAAAAGAAAGTGGAAAAAGTCTAATAACGCGGCGGACGTAGTACCCTGCGCACCGGTAAACACTATAATTACATCGTGTAGGAATCAGCACGGCATCGAGTGACTTACGTTCCCGGCTCTTTTTGATTCCGCATTACCATAAATTATTAAATCCGTGACAAGGGTTACGCTAACGCTGAATAATATTCCGGCGTGTGCACGATATACACAGCCAAGCGTAGCCTCTGTTGCGGCCGTTAAGCGCTAATATGAATACACATGTATCCGCGGTGGTGCCCTTAGGGCGGCCGCGCCCTCCGCCCCTCGCTGCGTCGCGTCGCGTCGCGTCGCGGCCGGTTACGCCGAAATTAAGGGGCTTATGTACTCGCCCTGTACCGTGTAAGAGCGATTTAACGATATTTAGGAACCTCGGGACCAACCTCTAATTGCACGCCCGGTTATCCTCTACCTCGAACCGTCGCCGATTTCCAGAAAACCGACCATGGATCACTCTCGACCCCTCTCCTACCCTCTCGCGACCTTGTCTCAAATTTTCACTCCGATTTCGCGTCGCATTCCGCTTCGTTTCTCCTTCGAGATACGAAGAAGCGAAGAGGCTTGACTTGGTTTTTCCGCTTGAAGTCGCAGGAATGTAGGAAGTCGAGGGCTTTTTTTCAACCCTTTTTCGGAGATACGCAAGACGAGTGGTTAGGCGGGTTTCTTTTGTGGTTAAGTGGGAAAAAAGGCTTTGACCAGACACGAAAATTACTGTCACTCTTTACACGCGAGGAGCCACGGCGCGAGCGTGAAACGGGGTGTTAAGTCGGTTTGACAGGAAGTAAGAGCAAAACGAAAATATTATAGAGGAGAAAGTAACGAGAGTATATGTGTCTTCGAGTTTGGCCAGAAATTTTTTGTCAAGGGTAATAGTTAATTACGAATGATCGATTTTATAATTGAACGTGTCTTTGACAATGTGCGAATTAAGTGCAGAGCAAGTTGATGGATTTTTGATAAGAAATCTAGTGCTTCTGCTAATTATTGATAATCTTGGTTGTCTTATTGACTATTTTCCTTCTTACAGTGTGAAGAAAATTGAAAGTGGATTTTTTATTGGCTTTGATAGTTGAAAGATTTCTTTTGCAGATTTCTTTAGTTAGCTTTCCTAGTTGAAAGCTCTTTTGTAGACACGTAAACTAAGTGGGAAGTTAAAAGACTTTTCGTTAACTTTTATGGGTAACCAATTTTTTAAGATACACACAGCAAGTGGGAAGTTTGTGGAGTCAACTTTTGTAATTAAACGTTTATTGGAGATATCTAAAGAAAGTAGAAAGTAGAATAGTTTCTAGTTAGCTGCTGATCGGTTGTTGAAGATACATGAAAACTTTTCGTTGGCTTTTATACTCCAACTTTATTTAGAGATATTTAAGAAAAGTGGATAGCTTTCACTTGTAAAATGTCTGTGGAAGATTCGATTAAGTTAAAAACTGGTTGACACGTAAGATATTACGAAATTCAAGGATTTTCAATTCGTCTCATGATAAAACGTTTTTCAAAAATACGATGAAGTAATTAGAGAATTTTTCATTACCTCTAAAGATGAGATAATACAGAAATTATATTTTCGGTTGCCGCGTATGGTAACACGTTTTATTAAACGTTCACAAACGTTCCATCAGACGTGAATGCAGTAAACAACAGGAAGTAAGAGGATTTTTGATCGTGAGAAGTGTAATTGGAAGGTTTTCCATAACGAGGGAAAGATGTTCCTAGGGTTTTGGACCTAGCGATTGAGTGATTTGAATTTTTTAGTACCAAGCTAGTAATTGGAAGGGCGGTTTTGCTGCGGAGGAGTGTTAGTTCGAAGCTTGTTTAAGAGCAGAAGGTAGTGATTTGCAGTGTTTTTGTTCGGAAGGATCAGCGACTTGCAGCTTTTTCGACACACAGCAGATTTGCTGAACTTGTACTAGGAAGTAGCAATTCGAAGGGTTTTTGCCGTGAAGGAGTCAGTAGCTTGCTTTGCATAGCAAAGTAGCAATCTCGAGATTATCTGTTACAAAAGATTAGTAGTTTGAAACCTTTTTTCACGCGAAGCAATATCAGTTTCAAGCTTTTTAATATATCGAAGTCCTACTCGAAGATTCTTTACATCAGAGAAATATGAGTTCAGCGTACTTGCTATCAACGCAGCACATGAGTTATATATTTCATTTACTAGGAACTAATAAATCCCAGATTTTCATGTTATTATGGAAGTAATTAAAAGATTTGGATTTTTCTGTTACTAAAAACTAATAATTTGATTTTATTTTTCTGTAATTCTGGTAAAAACTAACAATGGACTAAAGAATCTCACAATCAGTACTGGATCAACAATCTTTGTTTCTAAATAGACAGTTATATTGTTTATTGTTTAACTCTTTGCACTCGAGCGCGTCTCTCAATTGTTATTCGTTCCAATGACAAATAAGTAGTAATAATTATATTAAAAATAACTACACACGGAATATCGAAATAAAATAAATTCACTCATACCTAACGCAAACGTATAATTTTCTTTTCATATTTTAGCATAAAAGGTATCACAAATCTTATAGAAACATAAATAAAGCTTTGAATTATTATTTCCTGATAGCGAAAAAATCTTCGAATGCAAAGGATTAACCTCAGTCGCCGTTTAATCGAATTCCAAAGACGTTAATAAATATGTCAGATTTAAAATAAAGCAACAATGCGTGAAATGTCAAAGTAAAATAGTTCTACGTGTAAATTACCATACGATTTTTCATTTCTTGTTTTATCGTCGACTTTATGACAGAAAATCTTCGAATTTTAAAAAATTCACCGAGTGCAGAGGGTTAAAATTGCAAGCATAATATCGGCACTTTCACATACTCGCATAGTACTCACTTGGCAATATATTCGAAACACTATGCCTGAATATCCGTTTATGCGTTCCAAAAATGACATTTCAGGAACGGTGTAAAGGAGTACATGATTTACTACATATTAACAAATATGTCAAATTTTAAATAACGCGACAATGCGTGGAATGTCGAAGTAAAATATTTCTACGTGTAAATTTCCATACAATTCTTCATTTCCTATTTTATTATCGACTTTATGGCAGAAAATCTTCGAATTTCATAAATTTCGCCGAGCGCAAAGGGTTAAAATTGCAAGCATAATTTCGGTACTTTCACATGCACGCATAGAACTCAATATCCGCGAGACACTATGCTTTCCAAGAGTGACATTTCATGAAACGGTGTAAAGGAATACGTGATTTACTGCATATTAACATCCTCTTTTTGCCACTGCGTTTTCCCATTATCCTAATATCACAGCTCGACCAGTCAATTGACCTACTCGTGGCAATTTCAACGCGATATTCCTCGACATAGACCGGGGAAACTGGTGAAACTGGAATCCACAGAATTGAGGAACAAAACGCGTTGGCACAATTAAACAGCTCGTTTCTTTCATTCTATCGCGTTATTCTAGTTTGAATATCGCAACTCGAGCGTGTGTGTCCGCTCGCGTACGTGAGACAGGCTCGCTTATTGAGCACGCGGTGATGAATGACAGAGAGGCGAACAGAGAGGCGGCGTGAAAGTGGATAGAGAGCCGGAGTGATTTAGTGTTTTGGTTAAATTCAGAATCGCTCGCCGGTAGATTAGATGGATTTGTTAATCTGCGAGAGAGCGATAAGAGCGTCGGAGTTGTTTGCCCGAGATGATTTTTGTACGCGGTCGCGCTCTGATAAACGTATAGGAACAAACGGAGATAGGCGATGTTTGGCAAATAGGGGCTACGGGATCTAGTTAAGGTTAATGAACGGTGTCGCGGAAAGTAATGACGGTGTCGATCGAAGTGGCAAGTTTCGCTGATCGTTATCGGTAGTTCGTGGTTTTCTGCATTTTGCGATACGGCTCGAGAGAGATGCGGTATCGCGATCTTTAGCCTATCCTAATTTTGGTTTCAATTGAAATTTAACCCTTTGCACCCGATGATTTTTTCGTTAGAGGAGAATAGTAATTCGAAAATCTTGTACCATAAAG
>NIJG01000054.1:515991-528513 GCA_002201625.1 Euglossa dilemma | reverse complement strand
AAAAACAGAAACGTAAAATTGGTGTATTTTATGTACAGAATAAGATATGTAAAAAAGACAGGATTTGGTTACTTAAAATTGCTTAAAATTAAGTTGCATATGTGTTCACGACAAAATGAAAACACTCTCAACGATTTTTAATATTCCTCAAGTAATTGTAAAGCGATGTATCTCAGCAAGAAAAAATCGTCCGATTATAAATCAAATTTGATTTTATAGGGGAAGGTGAATACTACTTAATCCTGTTGATAATGATATTGCAAATAAATTACTATCTTTAGAATATCTTTGTAAATATAGCGAAAATTAATATGGTTTATGTATTTTTTTTATAAGCCACAGATGCAATTTTGGCTGACAGATTCAGATTTCGGGTATGAAAATATGTGAGAAGCCTTTCCATTCTTAAAAGACGAAATCTCGTTGATCTGTTTCTTGGTCATTGTGTCGCGACCATTATTCTCATAAACGAGTAAAATTTGCAGAACGAAATGCAAACTGTACTTAACATTCCGCTGTATTATTAAAGGCCGGACACATTATACGAATACATATGTAACATATGCATACGGTGCGTTAATTTCAAGGAACACTGAAAACTACAGACTGAGCTATTATTTTCTCACGTACTGAATATAGGAATATTGCTTTTCGGCCTATTTTCTTTAGCTTCAGAATTTGTTTTACTTTTCATTTAATATCTAGTTTTAATAATTATTTTCTAACTTTCGTCATTCGAGGGTACATTGCTGGATTTTTAATTATTATCACATATAATATACATTATAGAATCTATATATTTAAGAACATTATTTATCACGAATGTATCTGTTCTCCATCGTAAAAAATCAGGTTTGATTCTTATAATGGCAAAGAAGATAATTTTTCCTATAAACCATATGGCATCTGAAATCTAACTTAAACGTTCCCATGACGAATGCAATATTCATAGCACTAATAACAAAACTATCTTGCATTTGAACAATTCGATTATGAAACTCTTTATTTAAGACTGTCGCAATACAATTCTGCCATAGTAACACGAAAATAAAAGAAAGTAAAACTGAAACACACCAGAGGACATTGTTCCGAGGCAGGACCCTAGGATCTAGCAGAGCTCGGGGTATAATATGTCCCAATTGACCGTTGGTAGAATAAAAAAAACGCACGAACCCATTTCAACGTGAGTCGAAACAATACTCGGGGCTACAAAGACAAGCACGTTGGAATCGACAACAATGTAATAAAAAGACAATTGTAGACGATAATTAGAGAGCGAGAGAGCGATACGCGTAGACAAAGATCAGGCGTTCCACGCGAGATGGGAGATAACTCGTTGGAAAGCGCTAATTACGGTCGTAAAAATGGCGGTGCATTATGACGGGCCGCCGTGAATAATTATCAGGCCGGACAATTATCGCGGTTGAATTTTATTGCAAGACATCGGGCATTCCCGGAAGCCGGCAACGAATTTCAACAAAGCCGCGACACGGAACGACGCGGTTTCCGGGAACCCCCGTGAACGATTAGGCGTCCCGTAGCAATGGCTTCCCATCGTTTCCAATTCGACCGGTCAGATAAGAGAAACGGGGCCCTAACGTTCGTCCGTGTTTGTCCTGGAATATTTGTGTGCCCTTTACGGGGCCGCGATTATCGACAGGGCCGAAAACGTATCTCACCTCTGCGATAAGCGTAATCTCGGAGAACGCGATGGTGAAAAGACACGGGTGCCGATGGGGTCCCGATTATCGCGCACGGGCGGACGAGGCGCGCGAAATTATCGAACGATCGACGCCCCGTGGCGACGTCGAAATCGGTGTCGCTGGCGTCCTCGTGTTTTTCCTGCTGCGCCGCGGCGCGCCGGCCAACTATTTTCATCGCGCGCGCCGTTCGAAAGGTAGCGAAGCAGAACGGCGTACACGCGCGATAAGATAAACGCGAGTAATTTTTATGACGCGCGTTTATCTGACACGGAGAAGTTTATGCCCGGCAAATGAATTGACTTCGGGAAAACAGAACCGCTGGGCCTGATCCGGCCCGGCGATCAAACCTTATTCGCGTTCCACGGCGCCGGGAACGGCAATTTGTCAGGCCGCGGACGCGCGCAGCGTCAGTGTTCTCTCGATAAACGCCACGGAGATGCCCCGGCTATTTGCATATCGGGTTTAATTGATTGTTGACGGAATCAGTGGAATTTAGAGCGTTCAGCGAAACGGGTAATTTTATTGCCGGATAAATTGTTGGATTAACGCTGGACGAGGGTACGTCAAGGGAGAGCTTGATGTGTTAATTTTATTAGACCGGAGATCTCGTTTTTACGACGATCTCTCTCCGAGTTTAGCTGGCAAGACGGAATTTTGTTTTTACGCGTTTGCGCACAGGGTAATGGGCATCTTCGTGCATTCATTTTGCGGAAATTCATAGACGGTTCTTCTTATCTGTTGCAGTTATCGTGTTGGGGAATACTTTGATGCTTTAACTGCGTCGAAGCTTTTGCGATTAATTGTATGATCGCACTTTTGGAATTTAGAAAGTAGCGAACGGTCGTGGTGGGTGAAATCTCATTTTTATAGTTAATTTGAAAATTTTTTAGAGGTTGTAATGCAATGAAAGGTAAATTGGTGGAAGAATGTGATATTTGTTATACGGGAGTATAATCGGAGGTGTTTGGAGCCACGAAGGGCAGAAAAAATGACTTAAAAGTATGGGAGACAAAAGATAAGCGGTGATAACACTCGAGACGTAGGGGATAGGGATATTTTTGGTATTACTACAACAAAAATTTTGGTGTGGCATGACCGTCAGTGTCAAGATTTAACCCTTTGCACTCGAAGATTATTTCTTTGTAAAGAGACAGAAATTCAGTATTTCAATATTGCATACGTAGTCATTATTAATATATTTATTGTCTCTTATTCGTCATGTAAATTATAGTATTAAAACAAATGGCGATTGAGTCACGCCATGAGTCACCTCAAAGGATTAATTACTATAAAGACTGCAATTATAAATTTAGAAAGTAAAATATTATTTATATGAGGGTTCTCTAAACGTATATTCTACAATCTATATCGAAATTTACTTCCAGCACTTAATTTCGAAAATAAAAAAATTTAAAAAAACAGAAAACAGGAAATATCCAAGTACAGTATATTAATTCTATTAACATTAGAACTACCGATCTTTAATGAATACCTAAATATAATATACATTATTGACGATAATTATCGAAACATACTCTCAGCAATTGCAAAGATAAAAGCTCCGAAACAAGATATTTCTAGTGTTAGAATTGAAATTTAATTTCCATAATTAAACTTTGACAATTGATAATTTCCCAAAAAATGGGAAATCCCGAATCAATCGCGAAAAATCAGTACAAGAAAAACCCGTATAATCCTCGTATACCCAAACGACTGTCAATTAAAATTGAGAATTAATTTTCATAATTAAACTTTGACAATTAATAATTTCCCAAAAAATGAAAAATTCCGAATCAATCCCAAAAAATCACTACAAGAAAAACCCTTATAATTCTCGCATACCTAAACGACTGTCAATTAAAATTGAGAATTAATTTCAATAATTAATCTTCAACAATTAATAATTTCCCAAAAAGAAGAAATTCCCGAATCAATCCCGAAGAATCAGTACAAGAAAAACCCTTATAATCCTCGCATACCCAAACGACTGTCAATTAAAATTGAGATTTAATTCGCAATAATTAATCTTCGACAATTAATAATTTCCCAAAACGTAAAAATTCCCTAATCAATCCTGAAAAATCAGTACAAACAACCCTTATAATTCTCGCATACCCAAACGACTGTCAATTAAAATTGAGATTTAATTCGCAATAATTAATCTTCGACAATTAATAATTTCCCAAAAAGAAAAAATTCCCGAATCGATCCCGAAAAATCAGTACAAGAAAAACCCGTATAATCCTCGCATACCCAAACGACTGTCAATTAAAATTGAGAATCAATTCGCAATAATTAATCTTCGACAATTAATAATTTCCCAAAACGTAAAAATTCCCGAATTACTCCCAAAGAATCTGCAAACAAACAACACCTTCTAATAATCCTCACCTACCCAAAGGACTATCAAAGAAACTCGTGGAACAATCTCGATCCGAATGGAATTCCCAGGAATCACGTGAGCGCGCGATGTCAGACCAGCGGGCCTGTTCCGAAAATCGTTGGTATCAGTGTCCGGAATCAAAACACCGAGCCAGCAAACAGTACACCTTTCAAAATGCCCGACTAATCTCGTTTCCGTGGAACTGGTCGCGGTCACGAATCCGCTCACGGACACACACCGTCCATCGTTTACTGACCTCCGTCAAGCGTAGAGAAAAGAAAGCGGACACCAGAATCCTTCGGCAGCCTGGAATTCCTGCAGGCTGATCCTGCGGACAGGACGGAGAGACGTCTCTCTCTCTCCTTCTCTCTGCTAGCCGGACGGTTTGTCGTCGGAGCGGCGACAAGCGTTCCCCAAACACAGAGGGACAAGGCCAGCCCCCGGGGGTGGAAGGCAACAAGTGACCACAAGCCAGACACACACGGCCGTCAGCCTCGTTCCCGTTCGCTCCCTCGCCGTGGTCGTCGACCACACTCGGTCGTTCGTCGACGACGACAATCGATATATCGACCATCCGCCAAGCGGCCACGTTGCGTCGCCGAGGTGCACGTGAGTCGCCACGACGACCTGCGTCCATGTGCGTGCGCCGCCACCAACACGGTGTCTTACGTGGGTTGCGGTAGGCCACGGACCTTCGTTCATCTCCGTGCCCTTCAGACCCAGACTCCCAGCTTCCTCTGCCTTCCAAATCGCTCTCTCCCCGAGGTCAGACTTATCTAGTTCCGATGAAAACGCGTTTCGGGGTCTTTCCCGGGTTTCCGAGGGTGTTTCTTCGTCGGAGCCACGTTGTTTATGGTGGATGTTCGAGATACGCGTTTAATCCTTTGCTCTCGAAGATTATTCGGTTGTAAATATATGTAAAAAATGTAAAATTATTTTATTTCAATGTTTCATGCGTAGTTATTATTAACACTTAGCCAACCGCACACGCCACACACAATCGTTCGGTTTCCATCGCGCTCAGAAATGTCAAACTGCGATGTCCACCGCGCGTTTTTCGGAAGTAGCACGGACTGAAATTCACTATTTGAACTCAAAGAAAACTAGTCATGTGAACAATTATATTTCACGGCAACAATTTCGTTTAACGATTACACATACTACTTATACTACACATGAGATTCAAAATTTATAACTTTTAATGTAACCTTATTATATTAAAATAATTTTAATATAACAAAAAACGACTCTCGGTCAACGTTCGTTTTAATATCATAATTTAACTCTTTGAGGCACAGGTTTTTAAAAAATACAATGGTCCCATATTGCACGGAAATTTTATCGCGTTTTAAGTTTTAAAAAAATTGGTATTCTTTATTAACAAATATATAGAGTATAATCCGAGATTTTGTCAGGAACTGGAACTCAAATAGCTCCACCGTGCATTACCGTGCTTCGAAAAGGTGGGACAATTTTAATTTTACCGTGCTCCAAGGAGGTAGACGATGAGTAAGTGATAATAACTATATTAAAAGTAACTACACGCAGAATATAGAAATGAAATAATTTCACTCGTTCCGAACGCAAACGTATAATTTCCATTCTATATTTTAGCATGAACCGAGCTTTTAAGCTATTTTGTTTCTATAAATAAGCTTGTAGAAACGTAAGTAAAGTTTCTTCATGGCAAAAAAGTCTTCAAGTGCAAAGAGTTAATTAGACTTATCTGGATCGTCGCTGAGAGATGGATTGTGGAGATTCGAGACGATGGGTGTCGTGATTTGTTGGAAGTTTGCATGGGCGATAGACCATCTAATAGTAACTGTTTCGATATTATATAATCTTTTCGATGTTTAATATCCTTTGAGTATCTCAAATTAAGATTTAATCCTTTAGCAATGACTTTGTAAGTATTTATTAGTATTGTTCGTGAAAATAGCAAGTGACAGCTTTTTATTAAGTCGTATAAGTTGTTTCGATATTATAGTTAACGTGATACTAATCTTTTTGTTGTTTATCGTCCTTTGAGTATCTAGAAATTGGCTCTCTGTAGCAAAAGTTTAATCTTTCTATAATTGCAAAGTTACTAATTAATTATTTAATTTATTGCAATTACGTTCTTCTCATACTCGGAATCATTTCAATTTTATTTCTGACATTTGAAGTATAATTGTTCGTGTAATTTCTGGAATAAATCGCGTAAAGTATGAACCATTTTAAAACGAAGTGTTTACATGTAAAACATGTTCGACCATCGAACGATTTCGATAATCAAGGTTGTTCTGTGTTTGAAGCATTATTTATTAGGTCGAATAGGTTTATCGGAACGGAAAGTAATTTATTATTTCCATCAATCTTCTTTAATAATTATTTATTTAATGGATTTCCCTCGGTTTGTTATTTCAAACGGCTTAATGTATGTTCTATGCGCTGTTATCGTTCGACTGGCACTTATCGATAAGCAAACTAAAATTACTTCGCATCTCCAACGGGTTAATGTATTATTTGAAATTTGTAAGTCAGAAATAATCAATTTATAAGTTGATTTTACTACGGTTCGCTTAATTATCGTATATTTGTGTTCTTGAATAAATATGAAGACTGGAGACACTTCGAAGAGGTGCTAAAAATATATTATTCCCAGGAACTACGATTACGGAATTATTAACTTGCAAATTATTTCCGAATTGCGAAAACTAATATTTACGTTTCAGGGATACTAAAACATTTAAAAAGTCATTACATTACAGAACGATATAGATAAAGAGCGCTTATTACCCACGATAAACTTACCGAATTATCTCGCTTCTGTGTATTTAAATCTTTACTAATAGTTAAAAGAAAAAAAGTGTTAAACAAACCTCCTAAAGTTGCAATGAATTCAAACCTGGAAGATAACAACTAATTTTAGAATGTACAAATGGCTAACGATAAGTTGAACGTTTCACCTCAACGAAATCCCACGTGAATGATTAAAACCAACCAAACGAAAATAATAACCATCATATCAACCCTCAAAACTGAAAAACAAAATCTAATTTTCGAATACACAGATAATAACGCGAATCAAAACTTTTGAAAGAAAATGATTAAAACCAATCAAAGAAAGACAGACAAGCTTCAGAAACCACCAAAACTCAACCTAATAAATAATAAGTTATATAGTTATATAATAAACCTAACCCGATAGAATCTCAACAAAGTAATTAACATTAACAAGTTTAATTGTTAACAATTAAATTAACAATTAACAAGTCTCATAAATCCTTCCAAATAATAACCACTATACCAACCCTTAAAATATTTATTCTACCAAAATAAGACATAATTATTAGGTCGTCCCATAAGTTCGTTCGCGGTGATATTTACATTCCTCGTCACAATTTATAAACTATATGATTAACGTCTTTGTCAACGAAATAGAAAGAAGTCGTAGAACAAAAGGGTGACTAAATTTTTTTTCAATATTTAACCCTTTGCACTCGACGATTTTTTTGGATAGAGAAAAGTAGAAATTCACAAATTTTTTGCTATAAAATTGACATTATTTTTATCACTGGTAAGTAAGGAATCGTAAAATAATTAACACGTAAAATTATTTGATTTCGATATCTTGCATATTTTAATATTATCTTAAGTTTTATGTATTAATTAATATGAGTCTTCAAAATTTTATGGTGACTGGCAGGCACCTTTCGAGTGCAAAGGGTTAAAGGTTTATTCGACGTATAATTTTGAATGGTAAAAGTAAAAACCGGAACGAATTTATGGGACGACCTAATATTTTCCGAAATAAGACAGTGAAACATTCACGAAGCCTGGTTCCTTGCCGAAACGCGTTTCCCGCGTAAATTTCGGGGTCGAATGGAAAACAAAGCGTCGGAGTAGGCGGCAGCACCCATAGCACCCATTGCTCCACTCGGGGGTGAGAAAAATTCGTTAACGCGGCGATGTGACGGGGGTGGCCGAGGGAAAACACGAAAGCACTGTTATTTCTTTCGGATTTTACACGCCGGCGTCCCGACGTGGCAATGTTTTAGCGTATTGATCCGTTGGGGTTTAGTTGAGCAAAAGTGGCGGGGATAGTTGCTGCGATAGGGGCGAAGGGCGTCCGGCGGGGAGTAAAAACTGGACGGCGGCACTTACTCGCTCATAATCACCCCCCGAGCCACTCGAGCCGCCACCTTCGACGCCAGCGTCGTCGTCGCGATTCCTAGAGACGTGTGCCGCGCCGCAGCGTCGCTTTTCAGATCGCAGATCGACCTTTCAATCGGTCTCGTTCCTGATGCTTGATATACTAACCGGGAATGAGTATAGTTGTTAGTGGGATATGCTTCTTCGGTCAATTTTGACTGTTTTGAGATCTTTGAATCGGTATTTTTGTCAGTGGTTGATATTTCAATTAAAGGTGAATTAATTTGTTTCTTCAGCCAATTTCTTCAGCCAATTTAACTATTCTAAAACCTATGGATTGGTATTGTTTCTAATGTAGTAATTAGGAATGAGTATAGTTGTCATTGGGATATGTTTCTTCGGTCAATTTTGACTGTTTTGAGATCTCTGAATCGGTGTTGTTGTCAATGGTTGATATTTTAATTGAAGATGAATTAATTCGTCCCTGGAATATGTTTCTACAGCCAATTTAACTGTTCTAAGACCTCTGGGTTGGTATTGCTTCTAATATAGTAATTAGGAAAGGATATTGTTGTTATTAGTATATGTTTCTTTGGTCAATTTTGAGTACTTAACGATTACTGAATCAGAGATGTTGCCAGTGGTTGACGTATTAATTAGGAATAAATTAAGTCATCATTGGGATATGTTTTTGCAGCCAATTTTGATTGTTTTGAGATTTCTGAATTGGAATTGTTATTCAGGTCTAACGTAGAAATTAGGAACTGATACAGTCGTCCCTGAAATTTGCTTTTTCAACCAATTTTGACTGATCTGAGATCTTTGAATCTGTATTGTTGCCAACGGTTGTCATATTAACTAAGGATGAATTAATTCGTCTCTGAAATATGCTTTTTCATCCAATTTTGACTATTCTGAGACCTCTGAATTAGAGTTGTTATTGATGTCGAACCTAGTAATTAGGTATAGATATATAGTTGTCATTTGGATATTCTTCTTTGGTCAATTTTGACTACCTAGCGACTTCTAAATCAGTGATGTTATCAGCAATTGACGTATTAATTAGGAATGAATTAATTCGTCAATGGAAATATGTTTCTTCAACTAATTTTGACTGTTCTGAAACCTTTGAATTGCTATTGTTTCTGGTTCCTAAGATAGTAATGAAAATAGGTTCAATCGTTATTGGGATATGCTTTTTCAACCAAATTTGAGTGTCTAACAATCTCTAATCAGATATTGTTGCCAGTCGTTGATGTATTAACGAGATGTATTAACAATTTTGACTGTTTAGCGATCTCTTAATTGATGTCCTTACTGATATCGGTCACATTAACTAGCAATATGATAAATCGTCACTAGAATATGCTTTTTTGACCAATTCTGACTGTCTTGCAACCTTTGGATTCATGTTATTGTCAGTTACTGGTGTATTAACTAGGAATGAGTTAAAAAATCGTTATTTAGTTGTACTTCTCTAACTGATTTTGACTATCTTCCTATCTCTGTATTGATGTTATTGCCGTATTATATAACTGGAAATTATTTGAAAATATAAATGAAAAATATATTTGAAAAAAATCCATGTAAACGTACCTGTTTCAGTGTTTTCAATCATTGAAGAAACCTTGTTGAAAAAGAAGATCTTGCTTCAAGATCTTGCTACGAAATATTGTATCAAACCTTAGTTTGAAGATTTGGTTCGTGAATTGAAAAACTCGTGACAGTTTTATCGGCCAAGTAGTAATATTGAAATATTAAAATTAGAAAATAAATAAATAAATAAAAGTTACTACAAGTTTCTAAACGAACACATAATTCGTTATACTTTTATCGATTTGTTTCATGGATGTGCAGCAACTGAGGTGGAATAACAGACTGAATTTCAAATCAATCGCAGTGCAGTCGCTCAGTCAAGAAGCATGCAGCTTCTATACAGATCAGAAGAGAAGCAAAAAGGTGTTCGATTTTTCTTGATTCAGGTTTATTGCACACTTGGTTTCGACGCCTACACATCAGGTGGTCGTTCAGCTTCATAGCTTACGAGAGACACGCGGAAAGTCACTTTCGTTCCATGCGATGAAGGTCTCACATAATAGCTCGAAACAACGTATACTAATGAGAACTTGAAAATGCTAATGTATCTATTTAGTAACACTATCCTTATAATATTTCTTCGGTAATTTCGATACCATATTAACATGTAAACTTTCTCGTTAACCATATGCTTAAAAAAAGTAAAATAACTCTTCCGATCCCTACCTAAATTAATTTTTCTTTTAACCTAGGTAATTTACAAGAGGGTTTTAAAAAATTGTGAAATTACCTAGAAATAATATAGTTGACACTTTCTACGATAGAATTAGAAAATTTTTAATAATTTCCTTGACAATTTACCATACACTTTGTGTCTAAAAAATTATTTATTAGAATTCTAACGATTTTCTACATGTGCCTGTTGTATACAAATTTTCTGTTTTAATAATTTCATGTACAAAAATATTATGTAAACGTATGCACAATTCTTATTGTAATAGTATTTTCATAAAAACAAAGTATCTTCAAAATCTATGTGTATTTGTAATAAAATATAAAGATAAAGTGTCTCAACTACGAACATTTTTGTATCAACAATTTTAGAATCTTTGGAAATTTTCGAGTCAAAGTATCTGATTAATACCTAACCGTCCGTATATTATTTAAAATAAATTTCTGTCTTTCGTTTTNGAAATTTTCGAATCAAAGTTTCTGATTAATACCTAACCGTCCGTATATTATTTAAAATAAATTTCTGTCTTTCGTTTTGTGCGGTTAATCAATGTGGCACATGAGCGACTCGTATAACACGCATTAACTCATTAACTCGTTTGTGACGACGTGCTCTACTAATAATACATCACACACTTGACATTCAGCTGCTCGTGGACACTGGTAGTGCACTGACTGTCAATGGTTTCTGCCGTTTGTAATCTTATCGTTACTACTTACAATCTCTACATTGGTCATACAACTGCGGTATCAGTACGTTACCGTTTGAACTACCGATTTATGCGCAGCTAAACATATTATAAAAATTGTCGAGATAATAATTGAAGTAGCCTGATAATTTCAAGCGTTTCTATCCGATACAGATGACAACGTCATTTCTTCAAAGACAGCTGCTTGGCTTTAATAACTGCAAAAATGCAATGTCTCGACTGGTTCCGATTGCTTTTATAATTTCAATGTTAATAGAATACCGTATTTCATCGTTATAGTAATCGCGCTGAACCTGAATAACGATTGAATTATACACCCGATATCTAAATAAAAAAATTTTCTATTCAAATACTTTACAGAATATTGTATTATATTCTACCAGTCTGGTGATTGCATCGATACTGCAGTGTGAGTCATAATTAACCTGTTGCAATGCCATTGTAATTTGAAAGTAACCTACTCGTTATCGATATTTAAATTAGTCAGTTTCTTTCTTTGAATATTTACTAGAATTTTATTACTGTAATAATTCTACTCGAGCAGATCAGTGAGAAGTAATATCATCTGGAAGTTTTATTTTTAATAATTTCATTGTTCTATGTAATATTAACACGTGTATTACTAATAACGTATTCGCAAAAATTAGAAAACGATAATCGGGATAAGATATTAGGATAAATAAAACAAAGTGAAAATATATTACTATTATTACTAATATCGTATTCACAAAATTAGAAAACGGTAATCAGAATGAGGTATTACGATAAATAAAACATAGTGAAAATATTTAGATCCTGTGTTAATGGTCATAAATTCTATATAATGACGAATTTATTAAAGTCCATTTAAACGACGAGGTTAATACTATGAAAGCACGATTCGACGTTGTCTCGTCGTTATTTCTGATTATTCGCTAATACCTACATTACATACAAACTGCAATGACCGAATGATTCCGCTTGATCGTAAAGGTATTTGGAAAAAATGACACTGCAGCATCGTCAACGACGCTCGAACGACTCTCGTGCACGATTCTTTGGAAACGATTTTTTAACGAGCGTGTTCAGTTCTAGCGAGGACGAAACGAAACATGGAAAACGACAAATTGATTGAATTAGTCACAGAACATAATATTCTTTATGATTCATCAAATCCAAGGTATATGAATCTCGAACGTAAATGTGCATGAAGACCTCAGCTCGTCGATGTATATAAACTCCTCTCTAATTACCTCGTAATAATTTCCAATAGTCGAACAATTTTTCCACTCAGCCAATTAATCGAAGATATACCTTAACTAACTATCTCTAAGAACCTTGATAA
>NIJG01000054.1:489811-502130 GCA_002201625.1 Euglossa dilemma | reverse complement strand
ACAAACCATTGTACAATCTATACACATCCTATTTCTCTCATTTCCTATTCCATCTATCTCCATTACATTCGATACCAGAAGCATCCACAAACACCAGTACAGTTCACAAATCTTCACCACATCTCGGAGAACAAACATATATTTAATGCAACTATATCTTCGTTCCACAATACCGGTAGAATATCGGAAAAAATCCTCATCAAAATCACATACATACCGAAACGCGTACTGACCCAAAGCGCTGGACAAATGAGTAGTAACGAAGCGGGTAGAAAAACAACAGACCGAGGACTAACCCGATACCGAACCCTAGACAGAGTCCCGGCAGCCATCGGAATCGCGGAGGAACGCGGCTCGTCCGTCCGAAAAAGGGTCAAAGGAATTTCTCGCGTCCCGCGTGGAAGTGGCGCGCTTATCGGCGAGGAAAATCGGAACAACCCCGAGGTAGGCGCGGCGCGAACGTAACCGTGTAACACACTCGAGGTGGTCGTTGGTACGCGTGCGATTACTTACTCTCCATCGGCGAATTAACGACGAATCACCGATGGGAAAACCGGTTGCCAGGCCGAACGGCACGCAGGCCTAACGACTTCTCTCCTCGGCCTCAACGGGCATTCCAACGGCACGAGTTCGCCCCGCGACGCGAATTAATGGAAACACGCCGCGGCATGCGGCGCGCGCTGATAAAGCGGAACGCGCCTCCTTCCCCGTTTGCATCTCTCTATCCTCTCCTCCGGCCTGCCATTCCGCGTTTACGCAGATCCCCGCGGCTTTTTGCCGGCCGCGAGCGTCGCGTCGCCGGCACCGCTCTTTTCTTCCCCGTTCCACCCGTTTCCCAGCTGGCATCCGCCGGAACCGTGCACCCCGTGATGCTTGGCCGCGCGCGTGCCGCCGTAATCTTCGCCGCGTAATGGAACAACGCGCTGATACTCGCTCCACTCATCCACCACCGACTTCTTTCCCATACGGCATTTCCTTTCGGTCGTGTCTACCAACCAACAGGCTTATCACTGCGTCCCAGTCTCGAGTATTTTCTTCCTTTTCCTTCGCGCGCCTACAGATTTTTCAGATTAACGCCTCGACTGACAGGGTGGTCGTCGACAATCACCGGTGTCCGTCTTTCTTTTCTGGATAAGGTCGCGGATGAGAGTTTGTAAACAGAGAATATCGACAATTGGAAAGGGTTTTTCTACTCTTTTTGGGGGAGGGAGATTTTTTAGTAATTTATTGCATCGTAAGAAGAAGGGAAATTTGTGGTAAGATTTGTGTGTTTGCAAAGGTGAGAAGCTTGGTTTTAAGAAATTTCTATTTAGTTGAGTTTGGAATATTGTCTCTCGGAGCTTAACACGAACTGGTATTGAACAAATTTTTAGTAAAAATTCCGTATTCGATGTTGTCGTTTTAATGACCTGTTTTCCTAATTTCCTGTTTCATCTATCGGGCATTTGACCGTTTTACGTTCAATAATTTGTGATTGTTTGATTCTTTGGTTTTTGGGAATTATTAATAATAGGAGTTTTACAAATGACTGAAACGTGGAAGACAATGCGTTAGTGTGTTTGCAAAGGTGAGAAGTTTGGTTTTAAGAAATGTCTATTTTGTTGAGTTTGGAATATTGTCTCTCGAAACTTAGCACGAATTATGTAAGCATTGCCAAAATTTTTAGTGAAAATTCTGTATTCGATGTTATCATTTCGATTACCTGCTTTTTCATGCATCGGTTATTTAACCATTTTGCGTTCAATAATTTGTGATTTTTCAATTCTTTGGTCTTTGAGAATTATTAATAGTAAGAGTTTCACAAACGATTGAAACGTGGAAGACAATGCGTTAGTGTGTTTGCGAAGGTGAGAAGTTTGGTTTTGAAAAATGTCAATTTAGTTGAGTTTGGAATATTGTCTCTCGAAGCTTAACACGAACTAGTATTGAAAAAATTTTTAGTAAAAATTCCGTATTCGATGTTATCGTTTTGATTACCTATTTTTCTAATTTTCTTTTTCATCTATAGGTCATTTAACCATTTTGCGTTCCATAATTTGTGATTGTTCAATTCTTTGGTATTTGGAAATTATTAATAATAGGAGTTTCAGAAACGATTGAAACGTGGAAGTCGATGTGTTAGTGTGTTTGCAAAAGTGTGAAGATTAGTTTTGAAAAATGTCAATTTAGTTACATTTGGAATCTTGTGTCTCATAATCTCCCAAAATTTTTAGTACAAATTCCGTATTCGACGTTTTCGTTTTGATTTCACGATTTCATAGTGTTTCTTCTAATATTTTACATTTTCTTCTACACCTATCAGTCATTTGATCGTTTTGCGTTAAATAATTTGTGATTTCTCAATTTTTTGGTAAATGGGGAATATTAATAATAAGAAATTCACAAACGGTTGTAATACGTTTGAAATAGTGATGTAATGCTTAATATCAGTTTGTTAAATTGCATTTGAAGTTTGAGAAATTTATATCTATTTTAAGCGAAGAAATAATTTTAATTCCCATTAAATGAATTATTTTACCTATTTTATCCGTTTCAAATGTAACATTTACTTTTGAAAATTTTCAATCTACGCGTAAACTCGTTAAACTTGAGAAACGTAAAACATCAGAAGATTATTGCTATTATTTTGTCACGTAGCATAGGTTTTCGTTGTTTCTCACAGAACGTGGACTGAGGAAGGTAGGAGTGGTTTGTTGTCCGAAGATTTTTGCATCAGGTTGGGCCAGGTCGTGATCTGTAAAGTCGATGCGAGAATTTCGGAAAAATATGGCTCTGTTTAGTGGAATCGGTGGAGAATGGTAACTGTAGGATGGCGTGGAACTTGTTATTCCACTTATCGGGGTACAAATTGGCTCGATAAAGTATCGACGGAAATCTGGCTACACTTATTGGGATTCTTCGCTCGATGCAAATGGCCAATTGAAAGTTTCGTAATTAGATGTTTCGGATGTTTGTCGGTGGTTAACAAATTATACGAGTTTCTCGATGTGATTTCTTCGATCAACTTCCGCCAATTTCGAACTTTGATTCCGCTGAATTTTAGAACGCGATTCCGAAGATTGCCGCCTTCGTTTGCTCGACGTTAAGGCGCGTAAGTGGGCCCGTTGCATTTTTCCAGTGAAGTTTTAGGTATTACACGAAATTACAGACCCTGGTGTACGTGCTCGCGATTACCTTGGCCGTTGGAATAGAATCTGCTGAAATTAATTTTGACGAAGATCGATGGGCGCCTTTGTTCGTTTCGTTTGTGGCCACGGAATGTTTTACGAAACCGTTTGCTCTTGCCGAAGTAAAACTGTAAGAAGCGAGCGAATAACGGGGAATAAAATAGCGAACACGAAACTGTTTATTTGAATCGGTATTTCGATACCGCATCTGTAATTTTTAAATTATCTTGCAATTTATTTTATAGGAAGATTTTATCCGTCGCCTCAATGGATTTCAGAAATAAAATGTCTTATTTCTTTTTCATTCATTTATTCAACGCATGTAGCTGTTTCCCAAAAAAAGTTAATTTTCACGTTTCTCGAAACGTATAAAAACATAATTACATTGTACCTATTTCTTTTTGTTTATATTACATTATCATCGAATAGTCAGAAGCGATCGGATGATAGAAAAAAAATAGAGAACACGAAACTGAATATTTAAATCAGTGTTTCGATACTGTGTTTATCATTTTTAAATCATCTTGTAATTTCAATGGATCTCGGAAATAATATTTCCTTATTTTTCAATTATTCATCACACTCAGCTGTTTCCAAAAAATTAACCTTTACGTTTATTACATCTAGATAGATATTATTATATCGTTATAACAGAAAATGAAATAGCGTAGACAAAATTATTTAAATCAGTGTTTTAATTCTGTCTTTGTCATTTTTAAATCGTCTTTTAATTTCGCTTGTAAGAAGATTCTATTTATCCTGCCAATGGATCTCGGAAATAATATGTTCTAGTTTTTCAGTTATTCGACATATTTATCTGTCCCCAAAAAATTAATCTTCATATTTAAAGAAATACATAGAAATATTTATATACACGTGGAATATAAAATTATATTTATATAGAGAGATATAAATAACTATTATTATATCATTATCATCTACGCATACCATATCTAAAAACGACCGGATGGAAAAAATTAAATAAATCTTCTTCTAATTTCTTTTATCATCTTGTCAATGGATCTCGGGAATAAAACTTAGATTTTTAATAATAACTCTCCTTTACGATAATAAAGTTATATTTGTATGGCGAGATCACGTGATTATCACCTATGCATAGGATATTTAAATGATCCCAGGAAGTTAATACCCGTCGAACCTCGAGCACCCCTGGTCCCAATTAACTGGGACCTACCCTCCCCCCGATGGTCACGCATACGCAATCGCTATTATTCTACTGGTGGAATCAAACCGAGCAACGATCTCTGAACGATTGCTTCCCTAACCTGTTTCCAGGATTAAAAAAGTGGAAAGGGTAAAAAAGAGAGACACCCGTACATGCATCAAGCTGTCAAACTTAATTTGGAAAATTACATCTACATCTTAACCTGTCACGATCGATTGATCACGTGGAACCTGTCTCGATAAACTTCATTAGTACAAGTACACTCAGCGTGTACTTTCCAACTTCTTCGACGTGGAACGCGAAGAAAAAGGAGGCAAGAAGGCATAAAAAAGGCGTGGAAAGAGAAAGAGAGAGAGAGAGGGAAAAAGTTATCGCTATCAGCGCGCGAAAGAGACCGATCATTAAGCTTTAAGCTGCAATAATTCTTTTCAATTAACCCATAGAGGAACACGCGCGGCGGCCGATAGAAATGTCCTTAACCGTCTCTTCCTCTATTCTCCTTCTCTCCTCTCTCTCTCTCTCTCTCGAGCCGAAGCTGCCACGATACGCGGCAACGCGTCTTAAATGAAGCGATTCCGTATTCACGCATGAGCGCGATCGCAGAAGCTCGGCCGGACGCGAACACGCGGAGAAGAAATATGAAAAAGGAAAGAAGCCAGCGGCGAGGGCACGCATCTGTTTCCTTTGCGGCAAATTTCTTCCGCGTCTAACGGCTGCGCGCGATAAATGATTTCGAGAGCGGAAAATGAATATTTCCGCTCGCCGCCGATTCCATCGAACGCGCCCGCCATCTTGCGCCAATCATTCCCGCTGCATCGCCCGTAATTATCGCGTTTCGCGGCATTCGCCTTGATTACGCGATTTCGCCAGAGTTCTCGCAATGCAATCGCGGCTTGCTATCGGGTTCCGCCGAGTGTCGCGACTTGTAAGCCTTGTTACACCGATTCCGTTTCCGCTGAAAGACTGGTGCTTCGATATTTGTCTGTTTAAAACGTTGAATTCGCTCAAATTTGATCGTTATAGATGAAAATTTGACGGTAGATGGGTTAAAGATATGTCCATTGTTTGATCGTTTGATTTTTTTCGCGTAGGATCGCGTGATATTTATTTTTGGTTAGGTGATTATTGTTCTACGTGAAAAAATGAATCGAAAAGGAAGAGTAAAATTTTTCGATTCGAGACTCGGTTGCGGAGAAAATCTAGCTCGAATTGGTCGCGGCGCGCGTGTCCAATATGGCCGTAGAGGGAGCGTCGAGAGCTCTTATTTTAAACTCGATTTTCTCGAAAACGGGGTTACCAAGGGAAAAAATGTTGCTCTTCCTTTTCGACTTGTTTTTGCACGTGGAGTAGCCTGTCGTTTTGCTCTATCGCCGATTATGAGCTGTATTCTTTATTTACTTTGCTTTAACGTTTCCAATGGCTCGGCTCGCTACCATTTTTCCCCTCTGCGAGCGCTCATGCCGAAATAACAATGATCAGCGATACGGTTGAAACTATAAATATTTAAAGCATGTAAATCTGCCTATTACGGCGATAATTTTCACGGTTACATTAAATTTTCTCGATCTTCTTATCTCAACGGCAGCACTCGCTTCTTGAAATTGATATTGATCGATGCGGTTATTTCGCGTTTTAAAATCTAAATTTATGCATTGCGTAAATCATAATCTTTTATCGATAACCGTATAACGAATGATTATTATGAATAATACTGGCTTTCACAATGCGGCATTACACGAGGAGCAAAAGGATAATGCCACGCCAAACTGCTTTCGAGAATGTTAATCAGGGCCTTATTATCTTTCACGATTTTTCTTCTCCTTTTATCATCGGGCCGCGGAATGATTAAAAATCGCAGATTTCTATCCGCCAATGATAATAAGCCAGCGGCGCTGAAGTATTAAAAATGAGCGCAATTAAAATGACACCATCGCTTTATCTTTCATCGTGGCCTCGATTGACTTTAAACGACCGTAGTCATTAAACTCATTCGAATGTAAACTGCGGTCGTGCATATTAAAAATCGTTTTTCTTTGTAAAAAGTTTAATAACCTTGAAATCCCCTTAATGCCCGCGCGTGCAAAAAGCAAGCCTCATAAAACAACTTCAACTTTTCCTCGCAACATTCCTTTCTGTCACCAATGTTTTTGGACATGTTCATTTATCACCTCGCGTGTACATCATTCTCATCACGTGTCTCATCCTATCGAGTAATCCCCTGTTCGATCCTCGTATTCTCAAATATTTTCAAATATCGGATGGAGGTCTGTTTAGATTCGATTCCCAGCTCTTTATGCTTCTCAATTATTTCATAATGATTCGCCCATTGTTTCAAGCTTCTCAGTGGTTTTAGACATATTTTACATTCATTTGAGTGTACATCATATGTCAATTCTTCTCGATTCACTAGTTTTCGATTCACCTGTGCTGCAATTTTATTCGTGTCTCTGCTTCATCAGATCTCTATTTGTCTTTACCTCCAATTAGATTTGAGTCGCAAATTCTCTGATATTCCCAATATTTAATATATAATATCAAGTGGGAATCTCTGCTTAAATTCGATTCTCAGCTCCTTATGCTTCTCAATTATTTCATAACGATTCGTCCATTGTTTCAAGCTTCTCAATGGTTTTAGACATATTTTACATTCACTTGAGTCTACATCATATGTCAATTCTCTTTGATTCATTAAACCTGTGTTGCAGTTTCGTTTCGTGCCTCTGCTTCACGATACAGACCTTTACCTGTCTTTATTTCCAATGAGATTCGAGTCTCAAATTCTCAGATATCCTCAATTCTTTAATATATAATATCAGGTGAGGATCTCTGTTTAGATTAGATTCTCAGATTCTTATGTTTCTCAGTTATTCCAAAATAATTCATTCATTGTTTCAAGCTTTTTAATGTTCTTAGACCTATTCTTCATGCACTTGAATCTACATCAAATGTCACTTCTTCTTCATTGACCAGATCTGTGTTTAGGGACTCACATGTTTGCGTACACTCAATTATTCGTGGAAGATCCACCTATTTCATCAAGCACTTCAATGTTTCATATTTCATGTATACTTCACTTGTACTTCATTTTCACCTTGTGTGTGTCTACTTCATGACTAGATCTCTATCTGTCTTTACCTCCAATTAGATTCGAGTCTCGAATTCTCAGATATTCCCAATTTTTCAATAAATAGTATCAAATGGACCTCTATTTAGATTCGATCCACAGATTCTCAGATATTCTCAATTTTTGAATAAATATCAGATGGACCTCTGTTTAGATTCGATTCTCAGATCCTTGTTTCTCAATTACTCCAAAAGGTTTCGCCTATTGTTTCAAACTTCTCAATGGTTTCAGACATATTTTATATTCACTTGTGTCTACATCTTCTACATCTCAATGAGTCTACACCTCAATATTACTTCTCGATTTACTAAACCTCTGTTTAGAGGCTCAAATGCTTACATAGACCCAATTGTCCATAGAAATTCAAGCTCTCGATATTTCTGGACTTATTTATAGTTCGTATATACGTCACCTATACTTCATTTTCACCGCGTGTCTTTACTTCCCGATCAAACCTCTACTCGTCTTTACCTCAAATTAAATTCGACCCTGGGATTTCTATTTACGTTCCTTCAATTATTCAAACAAAGTTTCACCTATTCCAGGAAGCTTACATTTTCATATACGTACAATTATCATCCTGTTCCTTCGCTACCCTCATTCCAGACTCATCTCTAAGTAGCCTCGATCGCGCAATCCTTGTACAAAAGATCCGTCTATCCCGTGGTTGGGTCTCGGACAGTCCGCCATCTTAACTCGGAGAAATGGCCTGGTTGAGCCAACTCCGCGCCCCAACTTCATCCGACTTTCATTCGACTTGATCGTCGATCTCTCATGGAGGATTATCAGGAATCGCGCAAATGACCGTAAATCGGAGGAAACGGTGACTGGAACGCGTCATAATCCGCGATAAACGGCAGGGCCGTAGCGAGCCGGAGGACCAAGCGACGCTAAAATGGCGATCGATCCGGCAATGGTCGCGGCGTCGTCGCCGGCGCAACATTATACGTTCGTCTGTAAGCGTAATTGAGCGTAATTTATCGTATTTCTTGACCTCGTTCGGGATCGATATTCCGCGGCAGGCGCATCCAGCGACAATGTAGCGAATTAGCCCGGTTCGTTTTGCCTTTCGCCGCCTAACGACTCCGAGGCCGGGGCGTCCCGACGGGTACGCCACGCAACGCGAATTAATGGAAACAAGCGGCACGGTGCGCGCGCCGTCCGCGGCTGATAAACCGGAACGTCCATTTCACGGGCCTGCTCGTCTCCGCGCGCGGCCTCTTCGAATTAAACGATTTCGTGTTCTCGCGATGAGAGAAAAAAAGAGGGAGAGAGAAAGAAAAAAAAAAGGGGAACCGTCGCCGAAGTACCTGCGTAACGTCCCACCTGTTTCCTCCATCTTCTTCCCGCTCGCGAGGTCCTTCCTCTAGGTCATAAGTAATCATTCGCGGACGCAGCTTTCGACGTCCCTCGTTTTTCTCTTCTTCGCGTGCCGCGCGATGTCGCGGACGAGCCGCTTCTTTGGGGAGGATCGTTATCTCCAGTGGTAATGCGAGGATTTTTTGATGATTCCTGGAAGTTAAGGAAGTTAAGGTCGGCTGAGGTGTTATTCGATGATGTTGGATTAAATGAGGTACAGGTGAAAGAAGATTGAACATTGGTGTCTTAGATCTCGATTAATACTCGTTCGATATCATTGGATCGTGAGTGATTGTAATAATTTCAGTTGAGTTCCTTAAGATTGGGTACTTAGTTTTAATTCGTATTTTCTATAGATCTACTGAAACGTAAACGTAAACGTAGAAGAATCTGAAACGTAAGAAATAAGGCGTAAGAAACGTCTCCAATGTGCGGAAAATGAAACATCGTTAGTATTTAGAGTTTCATTTTTAGCAAAATTACAAGTAGCAGTTGAAGATTAAATATCTCAATGTAATAATCAAACCTCGAAACATAAGGAGTAGTCTTATTCAAACTTAACTTAAAAGTGACATCTTTGCAATAATTATAATCTAACGATGTCAGTCGAGTATCAAACATTCTAATGCGCTAACCTAACCTCAAAATAGAAATTTTTGCAATCATTACAGCCCTAAAATTTCAATGTTATAACCTACCTTAAAATGTAGCTATCTAAAACCTGCGAAAACCGAAGTCATTTCAACATTAATGAAGTTTGAAGTTTAGTAGGCAGTTGAAGATTAGCTCCAATGCAACGAACATAACCTAAACCTTACCCAAATCTCTCTGCAGATGTCGCCACCAACGATCTAACGCAATGACCTAACCTCAAAATCTAAGTAATCTCTTTCGAACCTAACTTACATCGAATTTGCTGGAATGATTATAAACCTAAAATATCAACCGATGATGAAATATCCTAATATAATAACCAAACTTAAAATATAACTACCAATCTACCCTAAAACCTTCCAAAATCGAAATCGTTCCAATCATTATCGAAGTACACAGTTAAAGGTTAGTTCCTATGCAACGAACATAACCTGAACCTAACGCGGACCTCTCGGCAGATGTCGCCACCTACGATCTAACCAGGTGTGCATTAAACAACCTACAATCCCCTTCTTTCCGTTTCTAACCATCTCTCCATAAAATTCTATACGCAAACTCGTCCAACACCCGGCTAGAAGCGAGGACGACTAGAGCCTCGATAAGATTAGTAAAAATCCAACCCGTCTACGCCTGTTTATCGACGGAAACACGAGTCTCCGGATGGAAGACACGGTGGAAATACCCTGACGAGAAATCGGCTCGTCTTTCGCAGTTAGCTAATTGATCCGTCCCATGAGGCGAGAAACCGGCGCGGTTCGTAGATGGCGCGCGACACGGGACAAGCGAGCGAATCGCGGGAGAGTTAAGATAAAGCTGACTGGCGTTTTCGCGTATCTCCCTCCGACGCATCCTCCATTGCCTGCTGCTCGGTCGTCCCGGGGAACTCGATTCGCGGCGTAGCATCTAGCCGGGGCAGTGTTGATCGTTAAAAGGCGTTATTACGAAGAAAAACAACTCTCTCTCTTTCTCTGCCTCTCTCCGCCTCTCCCCGCGGCATTTTTCTCGGGTTTCCACGTTAAAACGCGACTCCGACAGTGTAACGCCCGGCACTTTACGTTGCCACGGACAGGCTAACGACTTCTCTCCGCTTGACTTTAATGGACATTCCGCGCCGTGATTTTACCCCGCGATTTGAATTAATGGAAACACGCTGGCATCCCATTTGCACTGATAAAGCAGAACGTCCTCGCCGCGATCCGGCCCCTTCCGCGCCGCTGTTCTTCCTCTTCCTCTTCTTCTCTCTCGGCCCCTGCCAGCCTCGATCCGCTCTGCCCTGTCCTCTTCTCTCGGCCCAGGACGATTCCGCCGCGTTTCCATCGCGCCGCGGTGCCGTTGGATTAAGTGATTACGCGTTCCCGCTTATTCGAGCACGAGAACCGAGGCATCGATCACCCGGGACCCTGTGATTTCACCAACGGGACGTATCGCAAACGACGTTCCTGCTCGACGCGTGTCTCGTTGCATGTGTAATAGGCGCGTACGCGGTTTGGTATTAGACGGCCGCTCCGGACGGTGGTTTGTCGATGAGTTTGGTTTTAGCACGTTCGCCATCTGATGGTTTCTGATTGTTGTTTATTAACGTAATACGCAGGTTTGCGCGGAAAGTGGTGCGTGTACTTGCCGTGTTTTAAGCTTTTCGACTATGTTGCGTCGACTATGTTTTAGAGAGCCAGGCCTGCCTCTCAATTTTCAGGTATTAACGCTCTTCTTCGTTACACGCCCGGTTTTCGGCCCAACGTCCGGTCGGGTGCCGGCAATTATTCCGCTATGTGAATTCTCATTGGCTACGCGAGGGTACAATTATGTTGAAGGATAGAATTGTGTAATGTATTGATTCGAGAAGATAGTTGGTAGGAAATTGTGAATCGAGTTGAACGAAATTATGCAATTTTGTATAATAAAGAGCAGTAAGGAAGAATTATAGGAAAGCTAAGGTTATTCTCATGTGCGACTTCGATAATCGTGGTAAAGAATGACAATAATTGATATTTAGAAATATACATTTTCTTATGTCAGTTATATCTCCAAATTCTAACCTTTTTTAACATATAACAAAATTTTTTTCTACCTTAATTGCTTAATAACAGATCCTAGTTTTCAGTAAATATATTCTTGTAAAAAAATTCTCAAAATACGCACATTTTCTGCGTTTTGCACCAAAATCCATCCATAATATATACTTTATGTAGCTGATAAGAAATTTTACCTTTTGCTTGTCGTTTAGGAAATATTATTTACAACTTATTGATCTCCGATTCGAATTGCATGCATTTTATAAAATAAATCCAGAATTAAAGGAAATATTTGCAATAGGTGGTTCAACCTATGTTCACCACAGTTTACTTACGTCATAACTGTTGGAAAAATTGAACATATTATAAGTTCGTGTCGATTACTATGATTACATGGATCGGTATTTGGAAAGTATCTTTAACTGTTGTAATATCTTTTGGCAGAGATATTACACTCTCACAGCTGAATTACTATTGCTTACAAAATTGACGAATTAGCATTAATTGCAAATTTTTGTTCACGATAGCTTTTATCAATCGTCATTCAGAATGATTCCAAAATAAATTCATTTCCATTTCGAGTTTCCTATTGTAATTTTCAATAGTCTCGTGTTGAAGAATTTGTTACATATATTACTGCATGACTCACGAAATAATCGCAAATGCCACAGTTAATCAAGGCATTCCAAGTTCGACACGCGTAATCCAGCCAATAGAAATCGACTTCTTTGGGATTTTTTTCCAACGAAACCATGATACATTTTAGTATGCAGTTTCCGCACCTATATGCACTTATACTTAAAGAATATATCCAATT
>NIJG01000054.1:474907-487133 GCA_002201625.1 Euglossa dilemma | reverse complement strand
ATATTTTTCGCAAAAATAATATAACAGCCAAATATAAATAAAAAAAGGAGGAAAAGTAATGAAATTTACTCTCTCATCAAATATTCTCCTCCCACGACCCACACCCACAAAAATAGATTCTAAATCCCGCCAAAAATTTCGGCTTACATCTCCAACAGATCTCTCGCAACGACCATGACACAACAGCGGTCCAAAAACATGAACAAAAAATAGTAAAACAAAATAACGAAATAAGAAGAAGAAAAATTCGGCCATTCGCGTCGTGTCTCGAGCCTTCTTCCTGCTCTGAAAAGAACAAAGCTCGCGGTCCCCTCGGTCGAGGTTCGCCAACGAGGGGCAGCGCGGCGAATCATAACAAAAGCGACAACGAGACGGCGCTAAATTACTTTCGACGCAAATTAACGGCGGCTGGATAAGGTAACGAGGCAGAGGAGGAGATGGAAGCGAGCCGTGGACGGGGTAATCCCGCGGCCGGTATTGTTTCACCGACGGAAGTCACTCTTTTATTACGAGACACTTCCTGCTCCGCGCGGCAGCACACGGACGTGCCTGTTTACACCGTGTACATGCCACGTGAACACAGGTAACTCTCCTCTCCTTTCTCCTCTCATCTCCTTTCTTCGCTTTTCGCCGCTTCTGCTTGCTCGCCACGGAGACACCTGTATAATTAGACTCTCGTAATTAGCGCGCTGATCGATAAGCTAATTTTGGGTGACAGATCACACCGGGTCGTGGTAAAAATACGTTCCAGGTCGGCTGCCAATATTCCTACTCGACCAACGCGTGTCAAACGATCCTCTGTACTCTTACCGATTACACCTTTTCGTTAACACTAGGTTTACGGGCGTTTTTTTATATTTATTTCTACGGACATCCAGTGTTAACCCTTTGCGGTCGTATGTCTACTCTCAGACGCTAAAGTAGAGAATCATACTAATCTTGTATTATATTAACTTTTATATCAGTTTACACTTCTAGCAAAAGAACATAAAACTTCTAAGAAACCTTTGCACGAATCAATACTGGAGATATATGGACTATATCAATTGGAGATAACGAAATCTAATATAAACAAAGACGGTCTTTAAAGTTCCGTCAATGATAATTAATTCCTACTAGCATGACGCCTATGTATAAATTTAATACGACTGCAAAGGGTTAAAAAAAAAGGAAATCATGAATGTGCTTTAAAGAACGAAGATGAATTTAATTTGAGAGCAATCGCAATATTAATAGACTTAATATATGTTAATTAAATTTGTTAATATCGTATAATTGACGCAACTTCCACTCGATATCGTACCGAGCATTAACTCGTTTGTAAAACAATGGAGTTTCTATTAGGGTCCAAATTCTATAATCGAAGCAATGTTTACTGATTTAACGTTATTTAATTCTCATTCGGTCGAGAAGCATATTTTAGTAAAGAGAGTCAGGATCAAAAATGCAAAAGGTGTCAAAAAGCGACTGCGTTTTCCCAAATTCGACACGTCTTAACGAGCCTGCTTATAAATGGGGCCCACAAGTGGCCCCAATATCCCTAACGAAGGCAGGTGCTCGTACAAACCGCTTACAGTTTCGTTACTTATATATTTTTCATTTTGTTTCGTAAATTTTAAATGGAAACCCGGTTAATTTAGTTAAATCGTTACAAATGAAATGTATATAAATTATTTTTAAAATTCGACCTAACTGGATAACGAAGATCATCACCCAAATTTAGGTGACGGAACGTGATAATTATAATTCTAGAATTTGTCGCAATACAGTGGTAAAAGCTCGAATAACCTGAAATTTCGAGCTTCTGACACCTGTCTAAAATAATTGCCAAAATTTAGTAAAATAAAAAGAACGTCACAAGTCAAAGGTGTTTGAATTTGAGTAGAGAATTTGGTAGCGAATGGCAAAGAGATAATACATTAACCCTTTGCACTCGGTGATCTTTTCGTTACCGAAAAATATTAATTCGAAGATCATTTACCATAAAGTTAACGATATTTTTAAAACGGTAAATAAGAAATCCTATGAAAATTAAGACATGGAATTATTTTATCGCGACATTCCACGCATCGGTAGGTAATTTTAAATTTCATATATCAATTAACACTAGGTTTACGGAGGTTTTTTGTATACCTTTTTCTACGGACACCCGTCAGATTTTGGGTAAAGAAAACCACATATTTCCTTTAAAAAACAAACAGAGTTTATTACATCGCTAAATTTCCGATTTCCTAAAAGCTCAGAATCGCCTATTAGAATAAAACAAAATGATCAGAACCCAGTATTTGCCTCAATCCCATTCTACAACCGACCTTCGTGTCGAGAAACGAAGTCTTTAAACCCGCAACGTGCGAACAAGCTCGTAAGACAGACTGACGAAGGGTATCGGAATCACTATGATAGAGCAAAGGCCATGACCGACTCTGATCCTCGACACCCAGTTGCACAAACTCGAGGGACGCGTGAAAGACCGAAACCGTCTGAAGAACACCGATCGAGGACTCCTCTGATCCTCGACATCCTCGTGAACTTAACCACTGCGAAAAGAGGCCGGCTAAATCTCGGTCGGTCGATTAATTAACCCGAAGGCTGACTATTAATCAGCTGGTGTAATTAAGACGGCAGGTCCCGTGACGGGATTGCCGGTTTGGCCTGGACGCGTTCGCGATACTGGAATTCCACGGGCCGGGCTGGAATTCGCGGTTCGCCGTGAGCGGTTGCGCGAGCAAGGGTCGCATCGGCGAGTGGATTAAAACGGAAGGTAACGAAGCCGAAGGATAATGTAGCGAGTGCTGCCGGTGTAATTGCACGCGCGTATAATAACGCGGCTCGTGGTATTTATAATCGATACGCGGCACGCAAGGATGAGAATCGGGTACACGCAACCAGCATGGCTCTGTCCTCTGGCCGGCCTAATTGCGCGCGGTGGATTCCGGTAATTATAATAATTGGCCAGCGTCACGGCCGAATCGACGCCTGGGCCTGTTGGCTCCTCGCGAGGACCGAGCGTGACGCGGATCGGCCAACAGGAATCCCAATTTCTGATCCCTCGTCAGCTAAGGAAGCTCTCCTTCCTTCGGATCCTCTCTCTCTCCTACTCCACCCCCCGTTCTCCTTCTTTCCGCTGAAATACGACCGGTCAGGAGCAACGTTATCAGCCGGCCAAATTAATGTAACGAAAGGGCAGATTAATGCCGCGGCGTCGAACGAGCGGGAGGAGGCGACCGGCCGATGTGTTGGAATTAATTAACTCCGCCGGGCGTACGTATAATTCAGAGGGTACACACGATTGATTAAAGCCGATTTCACGACCAATCAATCTATAACCCCTTAGCGGACGTCCCTTAGCCGCGGCCATAAATTTGCACCAGCTATTAAAGGAATCCGGCGTGCGCCTTATCGTTCATTTATAACTGTCCGCGGCCGTCTCATTAACCTCCCTTTTCTCGGAACGTGATCGCGCGGGCTCGGAGACAAGAGCCAAAGAAATCTCAAAATATCCCCGTCGCGGGTGGGACGTGTGTAAGAGTGGACCTACACGGGGGGTGCAGCGAGGGATGGGGCCAGTTTTTACGCGCCAACGAGCCAGCGCGATCGCTGACTTACGTATTACGATGTTCGACACACATGGACAGTCGTAAATAATGAACACGTGTAAACAATTGTCCGGGTATCGGGCCGGAATTAAGTCGTCTTTTGGCACTGCCGCGTCATCGCGGTAATAACGATACCTCGCTCTCTGTTCCTCGTCCGGCTACCGGGTTCGTGCTTGATGTATGTCGTTGCAGATGAGCGAGAGGGAAGCTTCTTCGTGGCAGCAGCGACGTGTAATGATAGTCACGTGCCTGGATTGACGTGTCTACGGGAGGAGTATGGGAGTAGGAGGAATTCGCTGGAATTTCCAGGGTTCGAATTTCGGTTTCGGTTTTGTCTTCTTCGCAATTTTATGGTGGATTTCGTGGGAATTTTGATGGTAATCAAAATATTTGATAAATAACCGGCTACCCTATATCGAAAATTGGAATACAGAAGTAAAGAAATTTGTGTTTGATACGAGGAATTCGTGTGAATTTCCAGACTTCGAATTTCGGTTTTGGTTTCGGTTTCGATCCGATATTCTTCGCATTTTTACGGTGGATTTCGTGGAAATTTAGACAATAGTAAAAATATTTGATAGATAACCAGCTATGGTACTGTATACCGGAAATAGGAATACAGAAGTAAAGGTATATGTGCATAATATGAGGAGTTCGCTTGAATTTCTAGGATTCGAATTTCGGTTTTGGTTTCGGTTTCGATTCGGTGTTCTTCGCAGTTTTCCGGAGAATTTCGTGGGAATGTAGGAAATTGAATGTAGAAAAAAAATCTAACAAATAAATAGCTGCGGTGCTCCATATCGAAAATAGGAATACAGAAGTAAAGAAGTTTCTGTTTAACACGAGGAATTCGCTTTAATTTCCATAGTTCGAATTTCCGTTTTTTTTTTGGTTTCGATTCGGTATTCTTCGCATTTTTACTGTGGATTTCGTGGAAATTTAGGTGATAATAAAAAAAGTTATTTGATAAATAACTGGCTACCCTATATCGAAAATTGGAATACAGAAGTAAAGAAATTTGTGTTTGATACGAGGAATTCGTGTGAATTTCCAGGGTTCGAATTTCGGTTTTGGTTTTGGTTTCAATTCGGTGACCTTTGCAATCTTGAGGCGGATTTCGTAGAAATTTAGTAAAAGATATTTGATAAATAACTAGTTGCGGTAGTCTATATCGAAAATATGAATAAAGAAGTAAAGGAATATGTGCTTAATATGAGAAATTCGCTGGAATTTCCAGGGTTCGAATATCGGTTTCGATTTGATCTTCTTTACAATTTTACGGTGGATTTCGTGGAAATTTAGTAAAAAATATTTGACAAATACCGAACTGCGGTAGCCTATATCGAAAATAGGAATACAGAAATAAAGGAATTTGTACTTAATACGAGGAATTCGCTTGAATTTTCAAGATCCGAATTTCGGTTTTGGTTTCGGTTTCGATTTGGTGTTCTTCGCAGTTTTGCGGTGAATTTCGTGGGAATTTAGGACATTGAACGTAATAAAAAAATTCAATAAATAAATTACTGCGGTACTCTATATCGAAAATAGGAATACAGAAGTAAAGAAGTTTCTGCTTAACACGAAGAATTCGCTTGAAGTTTTACGGTAGATTTCCTGAGAATTTATATGATAGTAAAAAATATTTGATAAATAATTAGTTGCTGTAGCCTATATCGAAAACAGAAATGCAGAAGTAAAGAAATATGTACTTGTGATAATAATTCCAATTAATTTCGATTAATTAAAAAATTGGAAATGGGTACGAAAAGATCTTATCAAATAAGAGAGTAAATAATTTGGTATGTTTTTATCGTTGATACATATTTTTACAGTCACGTGTGAAACGAGTCCTTGCGAATGCGTTAATGACTGTTCGATAACACAGTCGATGACTTCTTTTTACTGGGATTAGTATGTATTTCTGTGTGCCTAATAAGAAATCGCAATATATTTCAGATCTTCGTAATTCGACTTCTTGCCGATCATTTCTTGATACAAATCGTATCCTTTCGAAAAACTGTTCTAATGGTTTTCCTGGTAGTATTGCAACGATATCAAGCGTGTGATGATGCACTGATATTAAGCGTGATACTAAATCAGTATGTCATCGGTCTTCTGATACAGGAAACTACGGTGCTAATGAAACGTGGAAAAACATTTCCAAAACAACACGATTTATATGTTGGAACCTGGCAGTATCAATTATACAAAAACACGTATTCAGAGCACTGTTCTCTCAATTTTTACAGAATCGTTGCGACATTACGTTTCTCCCGGCTTTATGGTACCAAACGTGAACCCGATATAAATCTACTGTCACGAATTTCTTCACGCATTCTTCGCGTATTTCGTGTTTCTCTGGAAGCGTAACGAGTACTTTGGTTAGACAATGGTATCAAGATTAAACATTAGAAGGGAATATTTGACAAAAATGGTAAAAATGGCAAAAATTAATTCAGTGATTAATATAATTTCTAAACAGAATAATCGGATGCTTACATTTCAAAAAAATTGTTTCAAAAGATTCCTTTTAAGGTCCATAGTTCATAGAATATTTTAGTAATTCATAAATTTGGGAATTATATGAACAAATATGCGTGAATGAAACGTAAACCGAATTCTACTGTGTCTATCGATCTTGGCAATCTTCGATTTAATTCCACTCGTATCAAATTTCTCAGGCTATTCGTCTCTATACAGATCGTAGGCGAATAAATTTCTTTCTTAAATTCTCCATCGAAAACCCGGTACAATTAGCGTGTCTAATTTTTGATGAATAGTACAGGAAGGTTAACCATTACAAACTGTAATCATGGTCGATCTCGCTACCAAAAAAGAAGAGAGAAAAAGGGAGGAAAAAAATACATATTACTTTTATATTACTATAATACCCAGTCCCGTTTCCAGAAGAGTCATCAGTAAGAATCATCTCCAACGTACACACGTTCAGCGATTCCAAAATGGCCCCGTCCGCGTCGCCGATTAACACTCTAACTACCGACCCATAATGAGTAGCTAAATATATTGCACACAAATGAAAATAATTACAGGGATACGAGGAAGACGAATAACTATAAACAATCATGTTCCTATTCCAATAAAAGCCAGTATAAATATCGTTACTGGCAGTTATATCTCAAAGATATATGCTACTGGTCATCGCTTGACCTAAAAAAAAAGTAAAAAAAAATACAGGAAGACTTTTTCTCGTATGAATCCTAGTTTTAGAGAAAATCCAATTTGGAAATTCGGTTTGTACACTTCGTAATTAAACAAACGCGGTATTGTATTTAATAAATGTAACTTTTACCAAGTTAAAGTGAAATTTATCTTTTTTAATGGTACGTGAAGATTATTTAAAAATCACTCGTACCTCACCGACTCAAATTCAATTTTCTCAACATCTAAACTCGGAAGGCGAAAAATTTCTCTGTACTCGAAGATTTTTCGTCGCAAGGAAACAGTAATTTAAGGCTTTGCTTACATTTTTAGAGACTCAGATATCTTTTACGCTAAAATAAAATAAGAGAATCTCGCATTTACTTGAAAAATGGACGAATAAAATTATTTCATTTCGATATTTCACGTGTAATTTTTCTCAATGTAACCCTTTTGTGGTCAATGTAAACTATGATACCCACTTACCTTTATCTAAATTCATTCGCAACCATAGATCCCACTTTGCTGTAATTTGTTTTATTCGTTTCCTATGGTTCTGAAATATACCTGAAGTGATTTCTTCTAATTATAAGAAATTAATTTTACGTATATCTGAGAATAATTAACCACGAAAGAATTAACCTCATACGAATTTTTCCAAACTTAAGAATGATTTCAATGTGACCACAGTGATTGTAACGATTATAATGTAAATTAAATTACTATTAACGATGATATTCAGTCCCCCACTGACTCTAATTTTCTTTTCACTTTTAATAATCGCAATTTAAAAAAAAAACGTAAACACACGCGCGAGTATCCCTGAGAAGATTAAGTCACGGGACGAAAAGAAACGCCTCTTACGAATTTTTCCAAACTTAACAATGATTTCAAAGTGACCACGGTGATTGTAACGATAGTAAAATAAAATAAACCGCTATTAACGGTGATATTGAGTTCTCCACTGGCTCTAATTTTCATTTCGCTTTTAATAATCGCAAATTAAAAAAAAAACCTAAATACACGCGCGAGTATCCTCGAGGAGGTTAAGTCACAGGACGAAAAGAAACGCGGCTTGCGAATTTTTCCAAACATAACAATGATTTCAATATGACCACAGTGATTGTAACGATTATAAAGTAAATTAAATTACTATTAACGATGATATTGAGTCCTCCACTGACTCTAATTTTCTTTTCGCTTTTAATAATCGCAATTTAAGAAAAAAAATTAAACACACGCGCGAGTATCCCCGAGGAGGTTAAGTCACAGGACGAAAAGAAACGAGGAGCGAGAGTCACCTCTGTAGCGCAAAGGGTTAATTATATTCGGAATCAATTATCCGGGCGCGGGCTGCCGGCGAGTTGGGGCTGCTTTTCCGGGAAGACACATTATAAGTTTTTCCCCGGGGTTAATTTCGCCGGCGATAGCTAAATCCTTTCTTTCTCTTGCTTCTTTTTCCGCCGGCTCTTTCGCTCTTTTATTCTTGCGCCAGCGTGCCCCTCCGCAGCCCCCGGAGCCCGGCGAAGCTCGAACTAAGAGCGGCTAAGAGTTGGTAGGAGCGTCTCTATGGTTAATTAAACGCATAGATCACCCCTCCCGCCCCTCGTGCAATCTCCACCGGCTCCTCCTTAGCTACCGGCTCCACCCTCGCTCTTGTCCAGCGTCTTCTCTTTTTCCAGCAACCCTGCAAATGCCGCGCACACTTCTTCCGCGTTATAAGCGTGCATGTGCGCCTCCTCTTACGCCGTCAGTGCCGTAGCCTTTCCTTCGAATCTCGGATCGTCCTCTTCCTCCTCGATTACGGGGGTGGCCTCGGTGTTTTCCCGCTTCCGGCTCCGTTTCGCAACCGATTTTCGATTTACCCGCCTCGTTCCGATGTTTCGAACGATTTTTTACTGGGGGTTCCAAGATAAGCAGTTGAGAAATTTTTATTTCGTTATTTTTAACGATTTTCTTGTTCACCGATGGCTCTTCTTGTTCTTCTTTGCGATTATATTCAGGTAGACGGTGTTCATATTTTTGGGAACACGGTGAAGTACTTGGAAGTTTTTATGTTCATTATTATTATGTTTATTATTAGGTTTTAGAAGGTATGAATTAAAGTGTGTGAAGATGAACGATGGTATTAGTGTGATGTGTTTGTTTTTGATGAGATAGAGAGCGAGAGATCTAGAATTTATGGTATGTTATAGACGGCTCTTGTGGAAAAATTAGTTTAGTAAATATATAATAAGTAAGAAAGCAAGAGATAGAGAGAAACAAATTCATGTGTTACCTGTTGTGTTACCATTTATTATTTCTTTTGTACGTTTTTAATAAATCAAATTGTGAGACTAATAAATCAATTAATTTAGTCAGAGTACGTTGGTTTTATATATGGTGGTTGATTATTTTTGTCGTTCTTCTGATGTGTGTACATTTTTTACGGTTCATATTGGAATACTTGGTTCTTTGATTAAATTTTTAGTTCAGTTAATTGGAGAGATTTTAAATATGTAATAATTGAGAGATTTCATTGTTTTATTTCTCCTATTCTCTAGTTCACAAGATTCTCTTATTAAACAATGGAAATTGTAGATGTTGATAAAGTTTTACTACGGGGCTATTCTTCATTTATAGCTCGGAATTTTTAAACGAATATCTGGAAGAGTTGAAGGTATTGATAAATATCTGCAATTTGCGTTGTGTACTTTCTCGTTTCGTAACGTTACGTTCAAATATCGTATCCGTAATCTACATCTTAAAAATTCTAATATTGTGGTATGGCTTGTGCTAAAAATCCAACTATCTAAACCCTGATCTATCCCATTAAAGATCTATCTATACGAATGCAACTTTAATTCTACCTATTAAAATTCTATCCGATTTATCAAAAATGTCTCCTTAAAAATCTTCCTATTATATTCTAAAATCGTAAGATCTAATTCAGTATGAATCGACTTATTAAAATGTATTTCTCCGAATCTAAATCCAACTCATGAAATACTCACTCTTTTAATCCAAATTTAACTCGTTACTCCTTGCACTGCGATTTAATTACGAAATTATTTAATTTTAATTAGCCACTCTATACTTATTCTGCTGATGATAAAACTATACAAATTTTTACGATTTATACCAATTTCGCGCATGTTAAGTTTGGCATTCTTTATGGTGTTTAGCATGCCAAATCCGCGACGAATTAGACTCTTTATTGCAACCTGCTGAAACCTATCTATTAAAATTCTATTGCATTTTTCAAAAATTTTATATAAAACCTACCTTTGTACTCGAGAGGAGACAGTCAGACGCGAATTGCTTTAATGCCATAACCTAACTAACTAATAGGAAACGATAAATATATTACGAATAATTATACGCGAAATAAACGAAAAACTTAACCTGCATACGTGCTTTTCTTATTTTATTTCACTATTAAAAATATAAGAAAATCTCCGAATTTCTATTACTCGCCATGAAAAAATTCTTTGAGTACAAAGGATTAAAACTCTACCCAAAAATCCCATCTAATTCATCGGAAAACCATTTATTTACATAAATTCAAATCTTTAAATGCAATCATCCTCGCAAACCCAACAACCCAATATGTTAAACCGCATGAAAATCCCATGTAATTCATCACAAAACCACTTACTTACATAAATTCAAATCAATAAATGCAATTATCCTAGCAAACCCAACAATCAGTTTTTTTCATCCACTCTCATTCATTTCTCAGAATGTGCTTCCGAATACGTGCTTCTCTTATTTTATCTCACTATTAGAAATATCAACGATGATACAAAGATATAAGAAAAGTTCCGAATTGCTATTATTCACCACGAAAAAATTCTTCGAGCACAAAGGATTAAAATCCTATCTAATTCATCACAAAACCACTTACGCGTAAATTCAAATCTCTAAATGCAATTATAATCATCAATCAATTTTTAAAATAATCATATCAATTTTTTCATCCATTCTCGTTCTCTTCTCAGAACTTGCTCCCAAACACATGCTTCTCTTATTTTATCTCACTATTAAAAATATCAACGATGATACAAAGATATAACAAAAGCTACGAATTGCTATTATTCATGACAAAACCACTTACTTACATAAATTCAAATCTCTAAATATAATTATCCTCGCAAACCCAATAATCAATTTTTTCATCCACTCTCGTTCACTTCTCAGAACGTGCTCCCAAACACATGCTTCTCTTATTTTATCTCACTATTAGAAATATCAACGATGATACAAAGATATAACAAAAGCTACGAATTGCTATTATTCATGACAAAACCACTTACTTACATAAATTCAAATTTCTAAATATAATTATCCTCGCAAACCTAATAATCAATTTTTTCATCCACTCTCGTTCACTTCTCAGAGCGAAGCTTATTAAAAGGATAAAAGAAACCCTGGACGAACTACGGTCGGGAAAGCGTGACAGTGACCCGTTGTCGTTCGATCGGCGTAGGAAACGTTTTCCTCGAACGATTTCCCGCTTGGTCGTCCATTCTTGCTGGCGCGATTTTCGAGAAGGCACCTCGGGCTTCCTCCCGCGCGGCAGCGGAAGGGGACATAGAGGGTAGGCCTCCGTAACGCATACCGGTTTCTCAGGAAGGCGTAACCTCTGGCTGAAACTACCGTCCACGCTCATTATCGTTTACGCGGGTAAACCCGTCGCCGATTCCTCGCCTGTTCGACCGCGATCGATCGTTCGACCCGTTTGCCGTGAAACGCGCGCTCGTGACGCGCCTTGCTCGCGCGAGTCTCGCGCTGCTGCTCCAACCGATGACTTCAGCTCTGGTTAACGTTGATGCCACGCATGGGTATTGTATCATTCGGGAACGGAGAGACGACAGAGGGTCGAGGAATTTGGAATTTGGAGGATGGAGTTATTTGTCGGTTTGCAATTTTAGTTCGCGATCACATAGAACTTATTTTATACTCGTTTGGTTAATATGGAATTTGTGGAGAAATATCTTGTTCTAATTTAGAATTTTCTTGGTATTTTATTTTATAACAGCTTGGAATTTATTTGATATTAATTTCGATTGTTATGGAATTTATTTGAAATTTTTGGGGGATTTGTTTTGTATTAATTTGAATTTTTATTCTGTAACAGCCTGGTATTTATTTTATATTAGTTTCGATTGCTGTGGAATTTATTTGTAATTTTGAGGGATTTGTTTTGTATAAATTTGGAATTTTTATTCTATAACAGCCTGGAATTTATTTGAAATGTTGTTTTATATTAATTTCAATTGTTATGGAATTTATTTGAAATTTCGGAAAAATTGTTCTCTGTTAATTTGGAATTTTATTTTGTAACAGCTTGGAATTTGTTTGAAATATTTTTGGAGACTTATATTCTACTAATTTGGAATTTATTTGAAATTTCATTTCGTAATAACTTGAAATTTATTTAGAATTTCATTTTGAAATAGCTGGGAATTTATTTTATATTTATTTGAATT
>NIJG01000054.1:449920-463040 GCA_002201625.1 Euglossa dilemma | reverse complement strand
GGCTCAGTCCCGTATGTTTGCCGGCCGTTGGCGCGCGAGGGGCGCGGGAAGAGCACGCGAACAAATTAGCCCTCTATCTGAAACAACTTCTTGGAATAGCCGTTACTCACGGCCGAAGATCGGGGCCCGTATTGCCCGAGCGAAACGGCCGAGGGAACGAGAGGCGCGCGGGCCCGACCGCGCTAGAGCAAGAGGAGAGGCCCGGTGAAAGGAGACCAGCCGAGCAGCAGGGGGAGAGGAGACGATGAAGAAGAAGAAGAAGAAGAAGAAGTGAAGAAGGAGGAGGAGGACGAAGAAAAGGAAATAAAATGCCGGACGAGGCATTTCGAATTTCCAGCTCGGATCCAGCCAGAAGGTGGAAGAAGCCCCGGCACGTAGCGAGAGAACGGGCCCTTCTTGCGGATCTGCTCAATCCGGGGATAAGCGAGTCGTTCGAACAGTGTTGAACAGGAGTGAATATTTATACGCGGCCTCTTCCTTCGCACCTTTTTTGCCATGCTTGTCGCCGTCCGGCTGCCCCCCTCACCGGCCCCCACCTGGCCGTTGCTCGCCTCGCGTTTCCACCTTTAGGGTCCCATGCGGTATCTTCTTGATTACCCGGTCCTAATTAATTCCTCAGGCTTTATCTTTATTTTTCCGTCGCCACGGCGACGACACCGCGCACCGTTCGCCAGATCCGGAGGCGCTGCAGGCAACGATCCGGCCGTTGGAGAACCGCAGGGTAAGGCCTGAGTGGTCATCGACTCCGTCAGAAACGTCTAGACGACGTGTCGTACCCGACCGGGGGCCGTTCGAATAATCCCGCCACGCGATAAAACGGCGTGAATGATTGCTCGTCCGCGCCAAGCCGTTTACTGCTGTCCATTTTTTCTTCCTTTTCCACCCTTTTTCCTCTCCTTTTTTCTCCACCCTTTTCTCTGCTTTCTCCTTTTTCATCGCGAACCATCCACGCCGATGTCCACCAGTCGATGCTCCGATCGAACGCTCTGTTATAACGAGGTCTAATAAGCGTGAGTCTCGATTGTCAGTTTCGCGACTCCTTTCACGATGATCAACGAGTGTTTCCGATGTTTTGAGTTTGCGATAGAACATTATTACTGGTCTCTGATGCTTGAGTGTCAAGAAGAGTTTTGAGCTTTTTCTGTTTTACTCGAAAAGTGCAAACGTTTTAGGCTGCGAAGCTGACAAGCGACACACGCTCGGCTTTTGACGATACGCGATTTTAACACTAGGTTTACGGACGTTTTCTGTAGACCTATTTCTAAGGACATTTCTCATGTTTACAGGTTAAGGAAACCATGTATTTTCTTTTTTAAAAAAATAGACGAGTAATATAAGTTAATTAAATCTGTTAATATTGTAATAATTGGAGCAACCCATCTGTCAAATTGACGAGTCCCGTAAACCTAGTGTTAAGGCTACTATTACGTTTTAGGTGAAAATAAAATAACGAGACAGCTGATGAAAGAACGAATTTTAATTTCAATCTAACGTTTGGATGCAAATGTTATTTAAGACAAGCGTTTGGCATTTTTCGATAGGGAATAAGAATGTCAATATTCCAAGAGCGTAAAAATCAGTCTGTCAGTATAGCTATTACATCGGTAGTGTCGATCGTGTATTATTGTTGTACAGCATTTTGTTATTTCAAAGTTCGCGGTTTCATTTGTAAGGAAACAGCTGTTTAAATATCATTTATATTTTCAAAATATATGTAGCAATTTTTATGAACACCTTAAGTGAATATAATACCAAATGCAAATTAAGAAAGTGCATACATGTATCGTATAAAGTGCTTAAGTTAGGTTTATATAAATTAAATTGGGTTTATATAAAAGAGTAGTCATTGCTCTATTTTAATAAAACATCTATATAAGTTTTACCAAAAAATATTATCAACAATCGCGAAAATAAAATGTCCAAAACGAGTCATTTTCACTCGTACTTAATTCTAGCGTTAAAGCACGATAACTTATAATATCTTCTTCATATTTGCAAATATCGAGATTCATCTTTGGCCTCCGAAATTTGTACAGGTTTAAAAACGTAATCTTCCTGTCGGTGCGTTGTTTCAAAAGAAGAGTCCGATCTAACGTAAATAAGAATTTGACCCAATGTCGAAAAGCTAGTCGTGTCGTATAAATTCTCGAATACGGACTCGACTGCGTTCGATATAACGGACAGTGCTTTTGAAATTCACGTGGTGAAACAATAGCAGTCGAAGTGGAATATCGTAGAAAAATAAGCACTTCTTCCTCTCTTCCTTATCTTGTTCCTCTCGTTCCTTCGCCTTCGTCTCGTATCTGAGATATCGAGGATTCGATTGGAACTTGTTCCAAGTTAAATTTTCAGAAAAACTCGTAATCGAACGGTAAATTAGAACGAAGGAATGTTGAATGAAACAGGAATTTAAGATTAACTGAAATTACATCGGAATCGAAGGCGAAGGGCGTAGTAAAATCAGTTTTAAACGAGGTCTCGAGATCATCGAAAGGAAAACAGGGGTTCGTGATTCTAATCGAGCGGCGAGCTTCGGCCATGAATTTTCTAAAAGTCCAAAAGCGCTTTTACGATAACTCGTCGAACAAATATCACGATTTCCTGCAGCGCTCGAGCGTAGAACGTGCACAGGACTCCGGCGTATGTACTTTTCTGCTTCTCCTTTCCTCCGGCGGCGAGGAAAACGGTGACCCCGCAGATGCGAAGGTAGGTCAAGGCCGAATCTTCAACTTTGGCGACGAGTTCGAACCGTTGCCATAAGGTACACAGAGAATCCGAGAAGAAAATCGAAGATACGCGTGTTCCCTGCACGCTTCTTTCCCCGCTGGGACCGCGCCGCTCTTCCGCTTTTAATTTCCGCCCCTTCGCGATAATTCTGACCTATGAACGGCTTCGAGTAGTTTCAGCCACTTTTTAGATCAATAGTTGATCGAGATAATCTTTTTCTATGCGTGTGACTGATTTTTGCAAAGCGCGGATGTTTGTTGGACAAATTTTACCTTTGGATCGACATTTTTTAAATTTTTTAATTGTAAAGCTCGGAGGATTTCACTGTATTTAGAATGGAAACGAAATTTCTTTGTTTTGGATTATGTACGAATGTTAGTGGTATTGGTTTGTAAAGCTGTATTCTGTAATATTTTTGAGAGTTTGTTTGTTGTTTGGGGATTGCGTGAATAACACACACTAGTCATTACATCAATGGTTTTCGAAGGCTATTGAATTAATATCGGATTATAGCCAAATAATAATTTTTAGTGGTTAGAAAGAGGATTTTTAATATACTGATTCTGCTGTATATCAATTAGGTTTCACACAGACGCAATTACAAAACGTTGCATCTACCTTTTGTGAACTAACAAAAATAAAAAATCCTTAATACTGGAGGAGAAAGAAAGAAAGAATAAAAAATTTATCGTCAAAGAACTTCACTGTATCTAGCATAAAAACCAAATTTTTTGTTTCGGATAACATACAAATATTACTATTTTGTAAAGTTGTATTTGGTAATATTTTCGAGTTTAATATTATTTATTAATGAAATGTCGAATGCAATATCCAATTGCAAATGTTAATTTCAGGAGTGATTAGTCATTACATCAATGGTCTTCAAATGATAATGAATTAATGTCAAATTACAATGAAATAATAATTTATAATACTTAGAAGAATTTTTAATAAACTGCCTCAACTCTATACCAATTAGATTTCACACAGCTACTTTGCAATAAAAGTCCCTAAAACACTAGGTACACGATTTCGAAATTAAGAGTGTCAAAGTAATAGAGAAAAAACAACTAAACAAAACAATGAGAACGTGTTATCTCTAACAAAACATTTAAAACCAGTTACTGCAACACGACTTAAATCCCGCACTTTATTTCATTCTTTAGATTCTCCAAGATACGAAACACATTTCGTTATCGAATTAAAACAAAATTCGCGACATTAACGCATTGCAAAATAAAAACGCACATAACCTACAATATATACCTTATCGTCCCACGTGACCTAACCTCTAAAGCGTGAAAAGGCGCGTGGCATTATCGCCGTTGAAATCACGAAAACGAGCAGTAGGTACACGGAAGGAAGAATTAATAAACGCACCCACGCGCCGCGAGTAAAACCGTGGAAGATATAAATCAAAGGAAGCTTCGAACCCGGAATTAAGCGAGTCTAACCCGAGAGCTGGTCCACTTAGCCTCTAGGATGCGTTCCGTGATATTTAGATAATGACCGTTGAATGTTTCCATTGAAGGTACTTCCTTCGGTCAAAAGAAAAATTACGAGTATAATAATATCGACGATACGATCTCCTTGATGAACGTGGTAACGAGTCGCATGGTCCAGCGTACGCACACGCACGCGACGCACACAAAGAGCAGAAGGAGAGGCCGGGATGCAACGTATCACTTTTAAACGCAGGAAATGAGTTATTAGCGGTTGCGTCGCGCGCACTCAATTGTCCTGATTTGGAAACCTCTAATCTGGCCCCTCCCTCCCTCCTCCTGGGTCCCTCATCCGGCCACGAATTTGGGCCTTCGTGTTTCCGTGTCTATCCCTGCCTATCTCGCGTCGACCCTTTCCCGCAGGAATCAATTACGATTGTCTATCAAAATCATACTCCTACGAAACGGCCTTCGGCTCCGTTTGAATTTCCCGCGTAAAATGACGCGATGCGACCGCGTGGATCTTGGCCAAGGAAATTCGAATCGTACAGCAGGAAAATCTTTATGAACGTGAATTAGCCAGATTTTTTAGATATTCTGTTCGATACAGAGATTCTTCTCTTCGCTTTTCTTTGTTTGGAAAATTGAGAATTTTGTTTCGAAGGTTTGGTGTCTTGGTATTTTACTTTGAGAATGAAATTTCTTTGGATTTATTTGGAACTATAATTTTGAAAATTAGATCTGTGTTGTGAAATTGAGAATTTGAATTTATATATCGCTGATTTTATATTTCAGACTTTTTTCTATATAACTCTCGCAATTACTGAAAAATTTATTTTAACAAATGCTATTCTTAAAAATATTTATTTTATTTTTCAGAGCATAATGTTTTTTTAATATTATAATAGAATTGCGAATGAAAATCTTAAGCAACGGTATGTTGATAACTCTATATTAAACAGGGTGAATATTTTATTAATATTAATATTCGCTGTGTCGCGTTTTGATTCATACGAGCAATTATGTCCCGACAAATTCGTTATTCAAAAAAGTATTTGAAGCAAAACCTACTCTGTATCAAGCGGGGGGGACGTCTTCTGATGAACACGAGCCTTATCTAGATGGAGGAACCTCCGAGATTTAAAGGTGTCCTTTGTTTCGTTAAATGGAACTATATATTTCCACTTAACTAAACGTGTATTCCCAAATCATCTCATCGATCTCTGATTAAGGTAATTTAATTTACAAACTAAGATCTGTTCGTGACATATTTCTTCGAATACGCTATACAGTGCAAAATGTGTACAGTATAAATTATTTAAACCAAAGGTTGACGACCTCGATAACTCCGCTATTCAAAATATCAAACATTATCAACGATTCTCAAACTTTTATCAAATTTGTTCGACCATCCGGAACACTTTGCTCGGTGAAAAGGCTACTGACCTCGCATCTGACCACTCTAAATTGTACAATTTTGCCATCAATCGTTAACCCTTTCTCTGTTCTGCTATTCCTCGCGCGATCAAAGATCAATGATCCAACTTGGATCATCCGAGTTCCCGCTATTTCGCTCGCATCACGTAGCACACCTTCGCCAAATCGATATAAAATTACACGTAAATCATATTTCTTTATTCATCCTATATAACAAGTTTAACTATATCGGATGATACAAAAATCAGACCAATTTTATTACATTAATACTAAATCAACCGGGAATCAAATGAACTTTAAACAATTTTTGTTTAAACGCTGAAACTACTAATTCGGTCAAAGCGACTGATCTCGAAATTTTCCTTCTTTTAATAACTAATTAAAAGATTACTCGTTACAATTGACATACAACAATATTATCATTGTGTCATTAAAATTATTCAGAACGTCTCATTGATTTTTCTTTCAATACAATTATAATTAACGTTTCAACATCTCCTAGTGCTCTATTTTTCCAAAATTTGTTTTACTTTATTTCTCCGTCTACCTGTAATTTCTGTAGATTTAGCTTGAAATAGCGGGAAAATTATTCACGCGGTCGCGGTGATGCAAGCGCGATCTCTAAATTATAATAACCACGTCTCTCGCGAGAGGAACGCTGGGCTCCATGGAAACGGTTCTCCACCTGGCATAAAATTTAATCCAATCCAATTTGTCAACGAGCAGAGTCGGTTCCGAGAAGAAATCTGACTAACATCCAGTTTCGTGAACCGTAAAGCACGAAACGGAGCGGCGGAATTCTCGCGAAGGTAGTTGACAGCCTGGACGGTGGTGCGCCGAGCGGACAGCCAGATAGATTTGTTGTCCACACATTCACGGGCCTGGCTGGCGGCGTCCCGACGCTTTTCCACGGCGTCCTCGCCGGGCTATTAATTGTCTCTGTTGATTCATTTGATCGTGCTCGGGGTTCCCAAGCGGATCCACCGACGCGACGACACTTTCGATACGAAGGTCTTTTACGAGCGGCCTGCTGCAGCCTCTAAGGCCCCCGCCGCCCCCTTTCTAATTCGCGTGAAAGCGTCTCCCTCGATTAAAATTAACAGGGTGGACGCTGCCAGGCAGGTGGCTTCGTTAGGGCACCGTAAAGTGGCGTCGTCCTTTGAATTTCAAGCACCATCTAAGAATCTCGTTAAACTCCGTCGCCGTTCCACGAGATAATTGAAACTTCACGGAAGGGTTAGCCCCGCTAATTTACGTACTCCACGCGACCCACCCTCGCTGGATGCTCATTGCATTTCCGACCATTACGCTCCTGAATATCATTGCGTCACTTGTCGCGGTTCTGATTGTCTTGCTTTGGACAAGTGCGGCAGATTATGCGCGTGCTTATTTTGCTGATCGAGTGCAAAGCACTCGAGAGATTGCGGCCTCGTTCCGTGTCGGAAATAGGACTCGAGATGGTTTAATCGACTTGTGGCCAATTGCTTGGGTTTTCGATTTATTTAAACTCGGCTGCTTCGGGGATTAGAAAAATTGTCTTCTACATTCGTGTTTTATTCGATCCTTTTATCGTTCATTGTTGTATCTGTATTGGAGATTTTAGATTTTCAATTAGAGTGAGGAATTGTAGATAATTGTAGCCATGTCCTTTTACCAAGTAATTGTAAGCAAGGTTTTAATGCCAGTGAGAAAATGGTTCGAAAGTTAATATAACACAGAAAAGTTTTTATCGTGTATTATTATCTTGGTATGGGAGATTTTAGATTTTGAATTAGAATAGAAAATTGTAAACAATCGTAGGTGCAGTTTTTAGATAATTAAATAAAAAAGAAATAGCTAGATGATTAAATGAGATTTTAATCACAACGGACCAATAGAAAAATGTTTCAAAAGTTTTGAATTAGAACTCAGTAATTAAAAATTAATCGTTTGAATTAAATTATATTTGCAACAATATAATACTCACAAAATATTTCAACATAAAATTGAATTTATATTTACTACTGTGGAATAAAGAAAATATCAAGTAAGTTCAATATAAAATAAATCAAATATCAAACGTATTCCTAAACGTTAATTGTCCATAACTTATTTAAAGTGAAATTATATATTTTCTCTATGTTCTCATTATTCGGTTACAAATTTAATCTCCTAACCTTAATAAACTCCACGATTACAATCTCACTCGAAATTTCTTCTCGTTTCATTGTTCTCGTTATTCCAAGCTTCTCTTACTTTTCTTTTATCTCAACGAATCCTTCAGCTTTCGAATCGATCATACAAACACAACCTTGATCATGCGAGCCGATACTCCACCCCGTGCCCCCGTGAAAATTCACGACTTATCATTACCGACATAAATTCATTTGAACTCTCGAGCAGAGTACTCGAGAACACATTGCGAAGTGGCACGCGAGGAGACTGGCAGTTTCACGGATTTGCAAATCCGTAACAGCCCCGGCAGGCGCTGAAGGGATGAATGTCGAGGGAAAATCTGTGCTCGTTTAACGAGCCTAAGGGTTCAACCCTTCCGATGCTTCCACCCTCCGACAATATTTAATGCATGTTTTAAGCGTAATTAAATGGCAGAGGGTTTATCGTCTCCGGCCACGTTCGCCCTCCCACGCAAATTATCGCATTTAACCCCCGACGATCTCGAGCTCTCGGCGACTGTCACCCCCGGCGCCTCCTCCAGCCGTTTCTGGATACCTACGCCGGTCATAATGTACTTTTCATTAGCCACGAACCCCTTTCGCCGAGTGGATTCAGTCTTGGAATATTCATCGTCCCGCAACCCTTCTCCCTAACCCGGCGCGAGATCCTTTTACAGCTTCACGAGCTGCCGCTCAACAGGTTTTAATTAGCGTCGACACTTTCTCGATGACGCTTCTACCCTTTTCACACGACCACTTATTTGTTCCCGTTTCAGACGCGAGATTCCTTTCTGGCCAACCCTCGCGCGATCACAGATTCAGCCGCGGATCTAACTAGTTTCGTCTTTTTTTTATTTTTCCTCCGGTCCCACCGACTATCATGTGATTGCTCCTTAATTATGCGCGTGTTTGGAATTTTTTATTTTACACGCTGTTATGGTTTTATTGTCTATGGACAGGTAGAGGGAATGGTGTATCTTTCATTTTGGTTTTGCAATAATTATTCTTTCGCATTGAGCGACAAGGTGTAGAGAGATAGTTAGAATTACTGTAAATATATGCAATCTGTTGTATTTATACTTGTCTTGTAGACGAGCTGAAAAAGAATCGACTATCTTGTTTCCAGATTTTGAATATTCTCGAGGAAGGAGGTTTGAGAAAGTTTAGAATGTTGACACTTCTATACGTGTGATAGTATATTTGGTGGAGAAATTAAATTTTTTCTGGATAGCACAGAATGGTGGATTTTTATTTCGTTCCCGTGGGAAATTATTCTTTCGACAGTTTTCTGGAATATTGGAAAATAGTTTTGGTCTTATGTTTTCTCTACGATATCATGCGAGAATCATAACAAGGAAATCGGAGTACCTAAATCGTAGGTACTGTACATTATTTTTTAATTTTCTTTAATATTTCTCCAAATAAGTCCTCGCGAATCTTCTCTCTTTCTTCACGAATTTATCAATATTTATAGATATTTGAAATTTTTATTTTGTATAATAATATATCCTTACTATCTATAACGTGACGTGTCTTTTGTTATGCTTTTGTAAGAAAATTATTCTTCTTTATTCTTTTCCCTGAGTATAGTAACACAATATTATTTTTTTAAATCTTCTTTTCGTTCTATAATAGAATCTATAATAAAATTTTATAATATTCCAGCCATTACGTTAATATTTGGAATTTCTATATTTTATAGTATTCTGTTTTTGCTGGGAAAGTATTCCTGCTTTCATTTAATAGTATAATGTTAATTGTGAGATTTTATTGCAGTATTTGGAGCAAGCCTACGTTTATATTTTCACACTGGAAATATTGCGATATCCTGGATCGATTTTTGCTCCTATTTTGCATTCAGATTACAAGTATCGTTATTGGTAGTGTAAAGGTCACAGATTGTTCGGTTCAATCAAAATTTCACTCGAAATTGTTGTTTCACCTTCTGTCGATGCAGATTGAAGTATTTTATATTAATCAGGATTATTCCGAGCGAGGTGCAGTGATGCAAAACATGATTGTATATGAGGTTGTATAACTGTACATTTATTACTGCTATGCTGTGCAGCTTGTTCGGTATGAATAGTAATAAATTGCGTTGCGAAGTCTCCGGCTTGTTTCTTTTAACATTATCCTATATTAGTTCGCGAGTTTATCTCGAAATACTTTCAGATTATTCGAAAATTACCGAAGATTTCCATCTGACAGGGGAATCGCTATTATGATCTCAAGGTGATTCGAGTCTTCGTAGTACTCGTAAACGATGTTTCTAGAACGAAATTACATTTTGTATTTTACAATAATGACGTTTTATAGAGTAACTTCTACCTACGATTACTGCCACTAATCATTTTGCCTGTGATTTATAATAGAAGAGGTAAAATTTACATGGAGAGTAGAAGAAAGAAAGTTTTTGCATAATCTATGCATGATCTTTCGTCGAATATTCGAAAAAATTGAATTTAAAAAGGATGTTACAGACAAAAATAAGTGGATAAAGAGGAATAACATTCCAAAGCTTCGAATTGAGTTCAAAACAGAATTGTATTTGTCCCCGACATTTTGCAAATGTACAAACGTCTATTGAGTTCCCAAATACACATCCACACCGTTCCACAACGATTAAATCAATAAATTTCCCATTTCAAATCGATTTTCATTAATACTCAAAATAACCATTGCCAAACTTTGTATAATATAATTACAATAATATATATAATATTAGGTTAGTATAAAAAAAATCCATTATTTTTTCGGTAGATTGATATTGTAATCGATATCTCGTAAAGTATCTATCAAACAATTTCAGATATATGCTCGTTTGAAACATGACATTTCGCACCAAAAAAATTCTTTTATTTGGTCCATTATACACGCTCCATATACAAAATAAAAATCCAATATATAATAACAACAACACTAAAAATCGATGCACCCTCTTCGTGATATTCTTTCCCATCCTGCCACAATCGAAGGTCGAAAACTCCAACTGCTTTCTACGATCCGAAACCCTTCGCAACTACAAGAATATCCCATCCAGCGCGGCCCAAAAACCCAGAAAAGATCGGCGAGGAAGAAGGAGAGGCACCTTTGACCTTTAACCTTGCACCGACTCATTGTTATCCCTGGAGCGTGGAAAGCGTAGCCTCGGGGTGCGATCCGTTCACGGTACGGTGCTGGCCACTCACCCTCGCGGCCTCTCCAAGCTCTAAAGCCAAGAATAACCCTTGCTTTGCATCTCACCTGTTGCTCGACACCGACCCTCGACACTCCCGGTGGCGGTGCTTCAGGGGTGGCTAATTAAAGAGTCAGACGGCGGCTGGTTTCGCGGTGTTTAATACGCCGTCCCTTCGCCCTCTCGTGCCCGTCCCCGGCCGGCACCAGGACAGAATCCAGAGCCACTTCAACCCCGTAGCTTTTTGTTCCTCTCGGTTTCACAGGCCTGGAATTAATTAGCGGCTGCCGGTTAAGCAACCGATGGGGGGTGGAAACCGTCGCGGCCACTCATTTAAGGGATGTTTATTTTAATTTCAGCCCGGTCTCCAGCTCCGGCCCGGTGACTTTTTATTACTTAATTAACTTCTTCCTCCTGTACCACGATCTTCTTCATCACCTCGAGCCAACGCCACCATCCCCCCGACCTTTACTTACTCGCCATCCCCTTCCGCTGGTAAACCACCGTCTTCTCCACTCTTTTATCCTTTCTCTTTCCTTTGGTTGCACTACTTTTTCTCGTCTTCCTCTTTTTTCCATATGTTTCTCTGTTTTTCTGTTCCTCTTCTTCCTCTTTTTCTATCGTTTTTCATACGTTTTGCTCTCTTTCTATTTTTTCCTTCTGCTTCCCTTTTTTCTCGTGTTCCCTTCTTTTTTTATGTGTGTCTTTCTTTCCATTTCTTTTTTTTCTTCTGTTTCTCTCTTTTTCTGTATTCCCCTTTTTCATGTGTTTCTCTCTTTCCGTTCCTTCGTTTACTCTGTTTCACTCATTTTTCATATGTTTCTCTTCTTCTCTTTTTCGTCTTGCTTTTTATACATTTCTCTTTCCGTTTCTTCTTTTGTGTTTCTCTCATCTTCCATGTTCACCTTTTATCATACATTTCTCTCTTCCTGTTTCTTTTCTTCTCTATTTCTATCGTTTTTCATACGTTTCTCTATTTCCATTTTTTCTCTCTGTTTCTCCCTTTTCTCATATTCCTCTTTTTCACGTGTCTCTTTCTTTTCGTTTCTTTTTCTCTGTTTTCTTTCTTTTCCTCTATTTCTCTCTTTTCCTGTGTTCTCTTTTTTCATATGTTTCTCTTCTTCCCTTTTTGTCTCGTTTTTCATACATTTCTCTCTCCGTTTCTTTTTCTCTGTTTGTCCCTTTTTCCGTATCCCCCTTTTCCCATATATTTCTCCGTTTCCGTTCCATTTCTTCCCCTTTTTCTATCGTTTTTCATACGTTTCTCCCTTTTCTCGTGTTCCGCTTTTCTTATGTATTTCTTTCCTTCCGTTTCTTTCTTATTTTCTTTATTTTCCTCTATTTCTCTCTTTTCCTGTGTTCTCTTTTCTTCATACGTATCTCTCTTTTCGTTTTCTCCCTTCTCTTTTTCCACTGTTTCTCTCTTTTCCCGTATTCCTCTTTTTCTCGTTTGTTTCTCTCTTTCCTTTTTCGTCTCGTTTTTCAAACGATTCTCTCTTTCCGTTTCTTTTTCTCTGTTTTTCCCTCTCGGTTTCCTTTCCTCTCTTTTTCTCTTCGTACTCTGTTCCATTCTTTCCTCGTTTCCCTCTCTCCTTCTCTCAGCCTGCCTCCCTTTCTCGTTACTTTTTTACCACGCTGGCTGGCCGAACTCGCACCGGCCACTCGAGATTCTCCGCGGGCAATTATTTCCTCGTTATTTTTCATCGTGCAACCGGCACGACCCGCGCGACTCGCTGCCTAATTATCGCCGCGAAAATGATCCTCTCGATGGACCGCCTCGCCTCTCCACCCCTTCCCGCCTCTCGGCAACCCTGTGATTATAATGCCAACGCCGAATACGCGGCCCCGGACACGGGGTCCTCTCGGAACGACGGAGAGAATGAGAGAGAGAAGGAAACGGCAGAGGGGCGATCGTTTCTCGCGAAATTGCTGACGGCTCTCCGCATTTCTGCACGTGAAGCCGCCTTCCTCGGGCGGATTCGAGCGTGCTGCCGCAGTAGGGATGCTGGAACGCGCGCGAGGAAAACCCGAATCGCGTGTCCTCTTCGGCGGATACAAGCCGAGGCTGGCACGCGCGATTTTCGTCGCTTGGCGGAAGTCGAGCTGAGTTCGAAGATTGAGAGTTGACGGTTCAGACGGTGTGAACAAGCGGTAAGAGATCCATGGGTTGTTTCGGGTTGTTTTTG
>NIJG01000054.1:425478-440501 GCA_002201625.1 Euglossa dilemma | reverse complement strand
AAAAATCAAAGGATGAGTTTAATTTAAAAACAAACGATATTAACAGACTCAATATAAATTAATTAAATTTGTTAATATCGTATAATTGGAGCAACTCACCCGTCAAATTAATGGGTCCCGTAAACCTAGAGTTAAAAGTACAAATAGAAAATTATTACCACGATAATTGTATCGTTTCTACACTTACATAACTATTGGGTCGTTCGGAAAGTTATTTCTTTTTTTTTTATGTGGTTGAAGTGCGAAATTGACCGTGGAAAAATATAATTAGGTCCTCTGTCGGGAAGAAACGAAATGACTTTCCGAACGACCTAATGTAATTGCATTGAAAAAATCTATCTACAATATTACTATCTCGTCCATTTAATCTGTTGCAATATTACTATCATCGTTACGTCATACGCACAACCAACGTTGTTATAAACAATAACGAGGCAAGGAAGCGGAACGAAAGGGAGCAAGAGGAAGAAAGGTTGAAACGAACGAAGGAACAAGACCGGGGGTAGGAAGTTGGTCAAGATACCGCGTTCCCCGTTCCACCCACCCCCATCTTTGTCTCGGTGAGCCGCGCTTTCAGAATTCTTCCTTTCTTGATAATTATCCTACCGTCCAGCCAGTCCTTAATCTTTGAGCTCGCCTTTCAAGGAAAGCTCCTACCGAATGAATGCCCGGCCACGGCGAAATAATATTTTATACACAACAAAAGCGGCCCCCGGCACGGCCGCCGCCCTCCGCCTCCACCCACGGCTCCCTGCAACCTTCGCCCTCCGCCACCCGCGCGATTGTTATCGCGGAGACGTTACCTAGCACCTATACAGAACTGGCTATTTTACTTTCCTCCCTTCCGCCCCCTTTCTTCCTCCTTTTCTCTCCCTCTTTTTCCCTCTTTCTTCCCTCTGCTCCGTTTCATTTTTTCCTCCTTCCTTCCTCCCTCTTTCCTCCTCGACCTCTCTGCTCAGCAACCCCGCTTGCACTCGTGCCACAGCGATCCCCGTTGATAGCGCGCACGCGAATTAATCGCGATTTTATACCCGCGAAAAGATGCGCCTCGTGGATCGCGTAATCGCGCCTGCGGGATAATTACGCCTTTGTAAGGCTATTCGAGGGTTTTCACGACGTGGTTATAAAGCAGGAAGCGCGAGCTGCAACATGGAAAGGGGGACGGGGGGCACGGCGTGATAATGAGAAACGTTAACCGCGATGAACGGTGTAGGTAAATAATCGGGGAGACGTTTACTAATTTCATGGTTAATCGCCGGCTGGAATTTCGTTTGTTCGAGTTCAGTTTTGCAAATTTATCGCGGGATTTTTCACCGCCGCCGAGTAATTACCGAATGGATTTACAGTTATGTGTATAAATCCTCGTGATTAAGTTTGTACGTGATTAATGGGGACCGTAGTTAGCCTCGTTTTACCGAAACAAACGGATAACTGTAGGTTCGTGGAATATTAGCGGTTTTTGCCTGCTTCGGCTATCAATTCTCCCGGCTTTCGGTTATTGCAGATAAGATAGCGACTGGTTTACTCGGCTTTTAACGCGTTCGCGATTATTCGTATTAAAACGATCCGTTAATTCCTCCGTGGGATTAATTATACGATAGGTTAATAAATTGCGGCATCGTCGGAATACAAATTTTAACATTCTTTTACTTCACCTGAATTATTTGAAAAAATCTGATTATGGAATAGCTTGTGACTGTTATTCGTCCATGAATCAGTCGTGAGATGTGTGTGTTAAAAATAGACGCGTGTAATATATAAATATAATTATTTAATTAAAATATATTTATATAAGTACTTTATTTTAAATCTACACAGCTGAATTTAAATAGCGCTGAAAGGAATATTAAAATATTTTATATTTTTCTAAATTTTTTCAAAGTTTATGCAACAAAAGTATTTATTCTCGATATTTGTTCGTTACTCTAGCGTTAAAAATAATTGTTATTTTTCTTTCATCTTGGGAGAAAATTTCCTATACGTATATACAATTAAAAATTCCTAAATAGGGTTCGAATAACCGTCTCCTTTGCCCGAAAGTTGTAAACGTCGTGTAAATTCGATTTATCGCAATTAGAGCTAGGTTAAAAATTAAGGCGCGATAAAATTTGTTCATACTCGGCTTTGTTTCCGAGGAAATGAGCCGTAAATATTTGCCAGTTTGCGCTCGCTATATATAGCTATTCCTGCAGATTGATGGATACTGATTGTTCATGACCATGAGAATAGGGTAGCAGGACTGATACAAAGCAATTCGTTTCATTGAAGCGAGCCGTGTTATAACCGCAACCACGGGCAAACATATCAATCTATAGCAAAATCTTAAATCAAAGCGTATTTATACGCGCGCTGCTATATCCAAACTCGATTTTCTCTGAAAAGGAATCCATCCGGTCGCGAAAAAGAAAAAAAGAATTACATTCCATTTACCCTCGGATCCGCGATCGAAATTGCGCGTCAAAAAATTATAAATCAAATATCTAATTTCCCCGCTCGCACCCCCTCCCCTTCCTCACCGATCAGGCCTCGTTCCGCGCGTAATCTCGGGCCTATTTCTATCCGCTCGTTACCCGACGAACGTGTCAGCGAAGAAGAAACCGCGATCGGACGCCTCGACCAAGGATTCCCGAACCACCCTGCCCCCACCAGCTGGCGAATTCTAAATCCGAAAAGCCCGCGGATCGAACGGCGAAATGGCCGGATCGAAGGAGGAATTCTCCACGGTCGTTGAACGTTCACAATACACGCCGTCTGGCCNTACACGCCGGCTGGCCGGCGAGGGTCGCGCGCTTCCACGTCGCGGCCGGATCAGATTTCGTGTAGTCACTTAACGATTATCTCCGATGGATCACAGCCGGCCGGATTAATCGTCATTAATCTTCATCACCGCGGTTCCCGATCATTTTTCTTGCAGCGTCGTCCGCGCCGCGTCCCGCCGCGTTCCCTCCGCGGCGTCTCATTTAACCGTATAAATCACGTCGCGCTTAAAACTAAGCCCGCGAGGAGCGGCGTTTCCGAGCCGAGGCTAATCGACCAATGGCCGCCCCCACCGCGACAAAAATCGTCGAGAAAGACACGAAGCGAGAAAGAGAGAGAGAGAACGCGACGTGTCAGCCGCGATGCGAACGCCGGAGCCCCGAAACGCACGGGCAGCGACACGAGCAGTCGCGCGAAATTATTCGAATGGCGCATACCGTTGGGGCTGGATCCTCGATCACGGTCAAGATTTCGTGGGGTCACGTGAGAATGCGGCTGGCCACGAGCTGAACCGGGCTGAGCAGCGACGCGGCTGGCGAGGCCGTGCGCGCGCGGTTGGTTTAAGCGCAATTAATCTTCGTTAAGTAAGCAAGCAAGCGAGCGAGCAGGCCCTTCTACTCGCGCGAACGCCTCGCGTACACACGCTCCCCGACCGCGTGCAACGTGACTATCCACCACGGCGGTCTTCCTCGCGCAACCTATAGCCTATCCGCACGGCCTATACGCGTAGATACACGCGAATGTGCATCTGTGTACGCGCGACACGTATACGCGATACGTATGCGCGATACGTATGCGCGGTACCTACGCGGCGCAGGTCTAGGGCGAGTGGTGGGGGTAGGCACGAGGGATCGCGAGAGCCGAAGTCGCGTAGCAGTCGGTCCTCGGCATATCCCGTTCCTGTTTCGAGGCGACCAACCGAGCTCCCCCCACCACCGCCACTCATAACTCGTCCGCGCTCCCTGTTCCTTCTTCCTCGTGCTGTACACACGGTTAGTTATGCCCGGTACCCCGCGTGTGTACGCACACGTAGCCCCGGGGCTCTGATTAAATCTGAGTAATTAAGGGAGTTAACCTCGACTTAACTTGACTTAACGCAGTCACGCCCGCTTGCCCACCCCTCGCGTTTACACCGTTTACACGCCGCTTTACATTGTTCGAGGAAACGGGTGTCTTCGCGCCGCGTCTGCTGCAGGCCTGTCTCCCTCTCTCTCGCGGCCGAGCGAAACGCAACCGGGGCCGCTCCTCGGTTAATTGCTATGCGCCGCTAATTACACAGCTCCGCGTGCCGTGAGGGGAACTGGTGCGTGCATCCACGTCCTACCCGATGCAAATGAAACGCGTGGGCCCCCGTGTTCCTCTTTGTCCGTGCAGCTGTGCACGCGCGTCTATGAGCCGGCTCAGCTTTTCCTTCCGTCTACGTCGCGACCGATCTAATCGCCGCCTCGTTTAATCGCGCGCCGTCTAATCGCGACGGGGCAAGCCTGTCCGCTTTGCCGGAATCGCGATTGGGCGTTGGTTAATTAACCATCGACGCGACACGATCGCCGGCGACCAGGAAGCGGACCCCACGCGAGTATTCTAGGAGCGGACACGTGCGACCGCTTTATGCATCGTTTAGGCTGTTCTCTTCGCGCGGGTTCCGTGCTTTCTCGGAAAGGTCTCTACGTTTTGCGCCATTTTCACGACGAAATCGCGCTCGACGCTTCGTTTCCCGGAATTCGCGGTATTTCCGTGACAATGCACCCCTGATCCAGCGAACGCTGCTTTACGCTACCGCGGGTCGCGGATTTACGTTACCGTTGCCACTTTGTATTTGGGTACTTTGTATTTTTATTTTTAGCTCTCCGTGTGAGATTTAAACCTATAGAGAGAATTGAAGATCGATCGGGTGATAATGCAGCGATCAGGCCTAACGAGGAACCTGATTTACAGCTGATCTGATTCATAAATTTGATTCCAAATGGGTTCCTTTTTATTTCGTTTCTTCCATTTCGTTTAGACTGAAGATGAAGTAGCTTCTGTTTTAAATAAAGACTGTTTAGTTATATTTGGATTTTTATTCGACGTCGTTGTTTTTAAAGATGCGAAGACAGTAATAGTAGAATAAATTTATCGGTGATTGGATTGTAAGCTTGATGTTAGAATAAGGTGAATATTTTTATTCAATAGGAGAGTCTATAATTTACTACGCTTTCAGATTCCGTAAGAAATGTACGATTAATAATATAGTTATGATAATGAAGTATTTAAGACCAAGCCTATACTTACATTGATAACAAAAAACATAAAATTCGAATATCCTTATGCTCACAATTAGTAGGGAAACGTGTTCAATTATACCAATTTATTAACAATAACGATGTAAAATGCACGATATAATAATACTTTGTGACGGATGTAAACGGTGTACGTTCAACTTCGATAATTATTTCCTGTAATAAAAATATAAGATTAATAATAATACAACAAAAATTTAACATTTCCTTTAAGCAGGAATCTTACACCGTTAATAGTTGAGAAAAGAATTTTGTTTTTCGAAGGATCAAACTCGCCAAGCGGTTTTTAAAAATACAAATTCAAAAATTAACAATTTCGGAAGTAAATAACGTATCTGTTATAAGAAAATTCTCGAAATATCAGGTGGAAACTAATGATTCTGTATAAGAACGGTCGCCTACAGAGTTACCCCGAGTTTCAATTCCAGTGATCCCCGTAAACGCGAAAAGCATCGAAACGTGACGTAAATAGAATGGCAGCAGTTGCAAACAACTTCTTCCAAGATTCTCCGCTCATTAACGGATTATTCAATTTTCGTCGTTATAAATAGACGTTCTTCTGACAATGTTCCGTGGAAAAGGCATAACTACGTCGTTCGCTCGGCTGCCAAAAGCAAATCCCGGCCGAGATGTCTTACACGACGATTCTTGTTAACATACGCGAAATTTATAAACATTAAAATAAAACGATCGTAATAAAGGCAAGTAATTCAGCGATAAATATGTCTTAATAGAAGCACAGAGAGAACCTCGGAACGAGAACGAACGTCAATCAAGGATCTATAAATACCTGCCAACCATCGCGCGTTCAAAACTGCTAACTGCTCTCTAGAAATTAAACTCGAGTCGTCTTTGAGGATTACCCCGTTCCTGTTCGCGCGAAATATAATACTTCGAAAGAAGCATCGGCCAAAAATATAATCCAGCTCGTCGTTAATTGCCCCTCTGTCTCGTAATTATTTTTACACCGCGACGAGATGACGGAGCTTCGCGCGTTTCCGCGGCAAAATGTTTATTTCCACGGCGGAGGCTTGCGTGTTTGTTTGAACAAGGAACGCAGCAAAGGTCAGAGAGCGAGCGGCGAACTTTGCTGATTAAACTTTTAATTTAATAATTAAAGCGAAAGAAACTCGGGAGAGAAACTTGCCAAGCTTCCAATCGCTGCTGGATCAACGGTGATCGAAATACTTGCGACTCGGTAATGTGTGTCTGGCTATATTTCGCGAATTTTATTTTCATTCCCCTTGACCTATCGTATTTTATCGGCGTGTATTTATTCAACTCTCGATCTCGAATAGAAATGAAAAATTGGAAGAAACCGATAGTCCTCTTGGATAGGAAATTGATCGGTATGCCGTCTGGAATTAAAATAGAAGATTACGTGTTGAAATTATGAAATTATCGAATTAAGGGATATTAAGATGTTTCTGCGCTTATCGGGGAAACGAGAGGATTAATTACTCGATCTAGAGTTATCACGAAAGTACTTTAATACTAGAATTACCGAGCTGTGTAACTAATGTGCGGTTAAATATATACATGTAATAATAACTGGGAATACAAACATGATGGAAATACAGTAAATACGGAGGTATAATTACGTTTCTATCTCAATAAAAGTTAATATTATTAGATTTACTGAAAGCAACTACGCGCTTTCAATAAAAGTAAGAGCAAAACGTCCGAAACCAGTCAGTTGACACATAATTTATCCAACTTCCCAAGGAATGATACGAACCACATTTTAACATATTATATTACCTAGAATCATGACGAAAGTACGTTAATACTAAAATTGCCGATCTGTGTAATTAGTGTGTGGGTAAATACAACGTGAATATGTAATAATAATGAAAAATTGGAGTACGGTGAAAATAAATACGCGCGTTTAAGTACGTTTCTATTTCAATAAATGGTAATATGAATTTTATCAAAAGTAGCTGCGTATTTTTAGCGACAGCAGGAGCAAAAAACCCGAAACCTGTAAGTTGACACATAATTTACCTTCAAACCACATTTTAATATACCACTTTATCTCGAAGCATCGCAAGAGTAGTTTAATAAATAGTAAAATTAAAGTAATACAATCCATGTAACTCGTTGGTAATGTAATACGTGATTAAAGTAGTAAGGCAAAAGTATTAAAAATACGTTAAATACGTAGAGATATATTACACATTTTAATCCCGTTGAAAGACAGTATTAATTCTATAGAAGCAACTGGATATTTTCAAGAACGTCAAAAGTAAAAATTCTGAAATCGTACCCGACATTCCATGCAATCATTTAAATCGCGTTTAGAATCATCGTAAAAATTCCTTAATAGTACAACTATTAATCTAATAATACGTAATTTAATATACGATTAAAATGGTATAATAAAGATACGACAAATATATATACGTAACTACATTTCTGTGTCGTTGAAAACCAATTTTAACTTTGCCAAATGCAACTAGATGTTTTCAAAATATTCGTTTATAAAACATGTAACTAATACGTAATTTAATAAGTTATCACAATACTATAATAAAAATATAGCAATTATATATATGTAACTGCATTTATATCTCGTTAAAAGTCAATATTAATTTTATCAAATCAGGTACATATTGTCAAAAATTCGTTAATAAAACTATCGCTCTATGTAATTAATACATAATTTCAAAATACTATAATAAAAATATAACATATATATGTAACTGCATTTATATCTCGTTAAAAACCAATATTAATTTTACCAGAATCAACTAGATATTTTCAACCATTCGTTTATAAAATATCGCTCCGTGTAATTAATACTTAATTTAATAAATGGCCAAAATACTGTAATCAAAATTTAACTAATATACACACGTAACTGCATTGCTATCTCGTTAAAAGCTAATATTAATTGTACCAAAAGCAGGTAGATATTTCGAAAATATCCAAAACCAACAATTTTATAAAACCATCAATCTATGTAACTAATACCGAATTTAATATATGTATAATTTAACAATAAATTTAATGCAGTAACGAATTAACAGAAGTAATTGTATATTTCGAAGTAGATATTTCCAAAATATCCGAAACCAGCAATTTTATAAAACCATCAATCCATGTAACTAAAACCTAATTTAATATATGTATAATTAATTTTACAATAAATTTAATGCAGTAACGAATTAACAGAAGTAATTGTATATTTCGAAGTAGATATTTCCAAAATATCCGAAACCAGCAATTTTATAAAACCATCAATCNAGGGGATGCCGTATTAATTAATATACCAAATTTAAGATAATATAACAATATACGAAATAACGAAATGAAATAATTTTACGTGTTAATTATTTTACGATTCTTTATTTACTGTTCAAAAAGACAGCACCAATTTTGTACAAGAAATTCTGTGAATTTCCACTCTTCGGTAGCCAAAAAATCGTCGAGTGCAAAGGGTTAATATATGCATAATTTTACAATAAATTTAATGCAGTAATAATTAACAGAAGTAATTGTATATTTCGAAGCTATTCTAAACCAATCGTTTTACGAGCTATCAAAAGTCTGAAAAAGACCATTCGAAACGGTACATTTTAGCCGTCGCGAAACTCCTCGAAATCGATCACGCATACCGAACATTCCAGGCGGCCCGCAAAACCACCCCATATTCCTTGCGAGCCACACCTGAGCCCCGAAAAAGAACGGCATACCGAGTCCTTGCATCGCGATTTTTCCGGAAGGCCAGACACGCGATCCACCGCGGCGTCGGTCGTCTCCAGTCACGTTGTTGCAGAAACGTCGCGACGCATGGGTTCCGCTTGCATTCGAGCGTAAGAGGAGAGGTGCCTCGCCTAATTAGCCCGCTCGGGTATTTCCGTCGCGTGACGTCACGTGAGCTCGTTTGCCTGGCCCGCGGCCAGCTTTTCCGCCGAACTATAAACCATATTCACACCCACGCAACACAATTAGCCCGCGGCCAGCCAGAGGGAATTATAATACTCGCGAGGCAGGTCTCTGTGACTCGGCGCTAGAGGGCGACGGGGGTGGCCGACGAACGACGCACCACACTCGTAATCTCACCTACGAAATTTCGCGTTTCTCCTCCGTGTTCCACGTATTCCGACGCGGACGCAAATACGAGAGCGCCCGGCGAGGGGACGTCGAGGCGTCTCAGACGAGGATTTGCGCGGCGCGTCGCGGCGCGCCAATTGCTCGCTCTCCAGGACGAGATGCGAGAGGTCGAGGTGGTTGTTTCTTGCTCGCGAAGATTGCTTCTCCTCTCTCCTTCCTTTTCTTTATTTTTCTTTTAGGGATTCGAGAATTCGCGAATGAGAATGTGTCAGGGAATTTTGCGCTCCGCGTTGTTTTAATCGTTTTGAAAGGTTTACGGTTTTTGTTACGCAGAGGGTGGAGGTGTTGATGAAATTCTTCGGGATCAGGGTAAGAGTGTGGTTCAGTTTTGTGTCGGGGTTTTTAATTGTTTCGGGTTCGGATGGAGGGTTTCAGCTTTTTGTTTTGTAAGTGGAGCAATGGAGGGTTGCGGTGCTGATGAAATTCTTAGGAAGAGGGTGAGAATGTGGTACAATTTTCTTCTTCTTAAGATTCTTTTTCTGATTTATGTATTTCGTATTAATTTCCTTGTATATCTCTGTTCTGTTTTATGTTGGAATATTTTTTTAACGATTTCTTGAAGGATAAGTGAATACAACAATTTTTTAATTGGTTTCTATAATGATAGTAATTTCTGTATGTATTATTTATTCCGGATATATAATAATAATATAGCATTCGCAAAAACGTCTCTACTTCTCGTTAATTTCCTTCACGTTATTGATTCACTGTACTTCTAGTTGTATTAATTACACTAATGATAAATTAGGATACAAGGCCTATGCTACTTCAGTCGAAGTCGAATTCGAATACTGTATTTACTATAGACTTAAATTTTACTAGTTGTATTAATTACACTAGTGATAAATTAGGATACAAAACCTATACTACTTCAGTAGAAAGTTAATAAAAAAATTCTTTTCTTTATAATATGTAGGTTTTTTGTTACACTCACCAACTGTGCAAAGTACAAAAAAACAATTTTAAGTAAATGTTACAAAATTTTTGATATCGGTTTATACAAATATAAAATAATATCACTTTATTCAGAAAAATAGGGAACAAGATTTTTGGGATAGGGATTAAGATAGGAATTAATAATCTAGTTTTTGACATTTAATAAATACTGTGCATGAAATATCATTGTATCCCTTACTATTAGCTGTATTGCTGAAAGAAATTGAACAAATTAAACACGAATTATATTACACACGTGTATATCTGTGCAATCTATGTAATTTAATTAAATACAAGGAAAAGAATAAAATGATAATTCAAATCATATTACAGAAGTATAAATCTAATACATTTGTAAAAGAATACCCTAAGCCAATACGAGCTCTTTACCCCCAAAAAGTGTATTTAAAATTCAGTGTACTTATCGTTTATACCTGCACCGTTCTATACTCTTTCTATATATGCAAAGGCGGAAAAACTTGCATTTAAATGAGCGATAAAATTCCATCCACTCAATTCATTAAACCAAGCACGATGAGATGCCATAAAAGCGTCTAGGCCACGTCTGCCCGCGACCCTCTGGCCGCCCCTGAAAGCCAGGAATGTATAAATCGCGTATAGTCGGTGGACGCGGATACTTGCAGACAGAAATTAAATTTGGTTCCGCCGTGAGAAGAGGAATCTGCACGAAGCCAGGATTTCCTGTACTTTTTACTTAAGAGATAAGCTCCGTGTTTTAAGAGCGTTGTGGTGGAACGGTGTCGTAAAACCATGGAGGGGATGCCTGTAGGTCGTCAGGGGAGAAACAACCCCTCGAATCGGTCCTCGAGCCGTGGCAGCCAGTAGATCGTGATGCCACGGGAGAAGACTCGAATTTTAAAGCAGCTAGACCGAGACCAGAATTGCCTTCAGTCTATTCTTCCCGCGGTTACGCGGTTATTTCTTTATGCAAATGCTCACTCCCTTTCCTCTCCTTTTTTTTTTCTTTCTCTCGCCGAACTGCGCAACCGAATGATTTACCTTTGACAAACACCGGCGCGATTGCTCGAAATTACCGCGATATTTCGCAGCGCGGATTCGTTGCGTCTGCTTAGCAACCAGACGTTTCTAAATGGAAGAGAAATTCCGAATAACTGTTTCTCCATGGGAAATCGAGGCGATTGCGAAATTCGAGAGTGCCATTTTGTTTGCTTCGTATTAATTATTGGTATTTGCAAGTTGGAGAAACTTTTGATACATTTGCAGATTCGTGTCCTTTCAGATCATATTTATACTTTAATTACACTGTTATTTTTGTTTTGGTAGATTAGGAATTAAAATTTATATTTAACACTAGAACTACTGGTGTTAATTAATACGATATGATGAAAATAAAGGAGCATACGTAATCGTGATGCTATTTTATTAAAATATCAACAATCGTGAAAATAATCGTACGTTTTGATCGCAATTCTACTGTTAGAAACGGAAATCAGTTAAGCGAAGTAATCGTGATAGTATCATAACATGTAAGATTTATTCAAAGATGCTTATCTCAACGTTGGGTGTACTAAATTTAAACGCGCTATTCGCCAAAACTTTCATCGTAATCGTACTTTAAGGTGTCCGAAGACGCTACCGGAATTTCTCCAGACTTTTTACGGTACCTCCATCGAGAAACGCACAGGATGCGAACGATCCTGGCTTACGCGATCAGGATTACCTTCTCTTTCGATACTTAAAAGCCTGGAAAAGCTGGCTCGCCTGGGAAAATTACGAAGAAGCTAGGAAGCCGAATAACGAAGAAAAATTGAGGCGTGCTCTTGCCGGTCGCGAGAACGATCCGATCTTCCGCTCGACTGTTTCCGGTCGCGAGTGGCTGGCAAACGAAATCTACGAGGATCGCGGAAGCGTGAATTCGGCTGATCAAACGTCGCGACTATCGAGAAATGCCGTTCGCAAAGGGCAAAGAGGGAGCCCGATAAGGATTGGAAACGAGGCGCGACGCGACGAAGGGTGGAGTTTAGGGTGGGTGGCCGTGGAGCCTCGGCAGAGGTGGAGTAAGAGGGGTCGAGGGGGCCGGGTGGAATAAGCAGGGAGAAAGAGACACGTAGAGAGACAGTAACGCGAAGGGTAACGCGGGGGCGGCGGAGGGTGGCGGCTAGAGGTGAGGGTGCCCCGAAAGTCCTTTCTCGCTAAAAAGGAGGACCCGGCTGTGGGGTGGAGAGGAGGAGGGAGAGGAGCAGGCTGAGAGCCGGGAGAGAAGAGGACGGGAGAGGTTGGGGGCGGAAGTAAGTATTGATTCAGATTCAGCTAGTTAGCTATGCTCGAAGCAGGCACATCCCCTCTCCGGGGGCTCGGCCACCTTTTTCTCCGGCAGGCACGATCCTCTCTCTGGCTCTCTCCCTCTTGTCTATCTACGGCTAGGGGGTGGACGGTTAGCAGCGGCTGAGAAGACGACGCGGAAGCGCCGCAGAGGGTGGAACACGGGGTGGAGCGAAGGGAGCCGAGGGATGCAGAAGAGGAGGCGTATGTAGAATGGAAAAGCGCGCGGATCCGGAGGTGTAAGATGTAGGAGGTGACAAGCATCTCCTTCGATCTTTCTTTCCCTTTCTGCCACCCCTTCCCGCCCCATTCCCTCCGAGTCTATCTTCCTTCCACTCAACCCCCTCTGGGTCCCTTGTTATCCCGCCGTTTCTCCCCCTCCGCTCCCTCTGTCCTCCTCTAGTTATCTGTCTATCGTTGCAGCTCCCTTTTATATTCCCATGACGACAGCCCAGATGCACTCGGCAGCCATACGAGAGGTGTATGTTAAAACTTCAGTCGATATTTCTGTTGCGCGACGGCACCCGGAATGGGAACGCGTCAACAGGCTGGCTCTCTGCGGAAATTTTCGATCCCGCCCGATGCTCCGGGATGCCCTCGCGTTCCTCCGATTCTTCCCTGGCAATTGCTCTACTCCCGGGTTTTCTGGTCTCTTTAACCATCCAGATGCTATGGTCGAAGGACTACGGAGANCTTCCCTGGCAATTGCTCTCCTCCCGGGTTTTCTGGCCTCTTTAACCATCCAGATGCTATGGTCGAAGGACTACGGAGAACGGGAAAGCGATGCGATCGTTAGAAAATGGAATGAAAGATTCGCGAAACGTATGTCGGGAGAAAAATTACGAAGACGAGATGATGGACTATAGAGGTTTGAAACTGATCGTTTAGGTTTTGCGTTAACGATGCCTTCGGAGGATCGAGTAGGTCTTTGACTAGTTTATTTCGCTGTGTGTAACGTAAAGGTAAAGAATATTGGTGTCGTTTCAGGGTAGCTCGTTGCTTTATCGGATTTTTGTCACTCGAAAAACTGGATACGAATGTCATAGGATTGATCTCTCGGGTCTTGGCACTCGCGTTGACCAGGTTTTGAATATCATGTAACGAGATTTGGAAGATTTCAATTCTGAGCTTGGCTTTCGTCGTTATTTTTAGTAACCGGTGTTATTGAATGACACTTTTGCTTTAATAAAAGTTAATATCAATTTTATCAAGAATTGCTATGAAAGTGAATACTTTACCTGTTATTTTGATTTAGTGGTTCTAATGTAAAGATCTTTACAATATGTAAATTCGAAATTATAATACACGTGTGTCTATGTGTTTTGAGTTTCATTTTATTCATTTTACATCAGAGTTTACTACAGAATTTGATGGCTATAAATAATTTAAATAGGAATTGTTAGTTTCTAGTTTTCAAATCAATTCTCTATTTTTCAATCGCTACGATTATTTGCTTCATATTTATAAGCAAATTATCGATATAATTGTATCAAAATCTATGAAATTTCGTTTAACTTTCCATTTCACCATTGTTTTATCACTACTCTAATCCACCGAGCAATTATCGATTTCTAATTCCCGAAATGAAATTTCCAGCAGGGTGGCAGTGAAGGGAAATGAAAAATGGGAAAAAGAAATACGAGACGACGGAATATACCATGCGTTATCTCGTATTTTATAAAACGTCGCGCGATGCGCGTTAGAAATGTAACTACTCGAGATACGTAATAAACAAGCGACAGGGCGAAGAAAAATATAGGAACGAAGCGGAATTATAATTTACAATGTCATGTCCCGAGTTTGATAGGATCTCAGATGAATATCTAACGAGGAAGGCGTTGGGGGATAAAACGGGAGGACGGAAAGAAAATCGAGCGCATGAATTAGCGGACGCCGACGCCTCCCGACTCGATTCAGCCTCGTGTCTCGTGCCGGCCAGCTTTACGGGCGTCCCCATCTCGCGGATTTTTCTGCAACCAGGGCGTCGCGACGCCTTAGCGGCTAATAAGAGACGCTGACCGAACCGGGAGGCGTCCACTCGCGTTGCAGCGCTCGTCGCAGACGCGTCCTTTCCACGCCGTTCCTCGAGCTTCCACCATCCGACGTCGCGACGCCGTCTTAGGATGTTCGCTGCTTTCGAATTTCCTCGCATCTTTTTTACGTCGAAAAATTTTCAAGAATGTTTCTTATTTAATGATCGATTTGGATTTCCAAATTGGATTTGGAAAAAGGAATTTGTTTGGAATTGAATTTTTTATTGGATTGTTGTAAATGAATTTTGTAAATTTATTAAACATGCATGTTCTTTTTATGATTCTCTGGTTTCTTGTTATTTATATTATATTGCATATTTTGATAATTGTCTTTCAAAAATGGTTTTAGAAGTTCTGAAGTATCTGTTGTGTTAAAGAGTGTAAATGTAAATTGCGACAAACGAATATTATTTTGAAGAAATTACAGACAGTCAATTTCATAGAAACTTAACTCAGTTTCATTTTCTGTAGTTTTGCAAATGTAAAGCTTATTCATCCATCCAATCCCGGTTATAAAATTTCATACCAATTTTATTCCACTTTCTCGTATTTATTGGCTGTATCTTAAAATGAAAATCAAACAAATCGACACTGATCT
>NIJG01000054.1:383268-424572 GCA_002201625.1 Euglossa dilemma | reverse complement strand
AATTCACAAATTCTGAAATACGAAAACTCAGACCCTCGCAAATGAAGATTGGATCATTTAAAGATCGACCGCTTCGGCGCTGGTAAAATTAAATATTCCAAGATTTCTAACATTCGAAAATCCCTTGAAACTCCCTTAGAAATTTTCTCCGTCATATTAACGGCCCTCGGAACGAAGACAGAGAGCTGCTCGAGGACGCGGAGTGAAATCGCGAGGACTATTTCGCCGGGCGCGCGCTTGGAGCGACAAAACGCCCCGTTTCTATGCACAATCGTATTTATATTTCTTAGGCCGAGCCGACCGCGCAAGATTTATCTCCGGCCAAGGAAAGGACGTTGATTTAAGATCGCGGACTGTATTATAAAACGGCGCATGCTTTCTACCTTTGCTGGCCCCCTTTTTTTCTCCCTCCCTCCCCCTCCTCCTCCATCTCGCTCCCTCCCTCTATCGTGCATTAATTGATCCACGGTGATTTATAAACGCGACCGGATAATTACGATCGAGCGTAGCCGCGACGGAATTTTATCGTAACGGTCGCGTTGCCTCAAAGGATCTATCGATCGCTCGATGGATCCTCGTCGCCGATTTTTCAAACGAGCAAGAACTCTTTCGCGATCGATGACTGCTCTAGTTCGCGTCGTTCAGGGTGGCAGAACTGGCCTCGTCCTTTTCAGTCCGCGGCTTCTTTCTTTATGGAAATCTTCAATCCTTTTTTTTCTTCTTCTTTTTCTTTCTTCTTTTCCTCGTTTCTTTTTTTTCTGTTTGTTCCAGGAGAAAATTGATTTTTAATGCAAGTTTGGGTATGTAGGATATCGGTATTGTTTCTTGATCTGGTTTATTTCTTTTTCTTTTGATTAGAGTGTCACATCACGTGGACGTATAGATCATTAGCGACAGGTTCCGTTCGGTTTCTTCAGTTGCAATAGTTGCGATAGTAGGTGATGGTGATTGATATAGTCTGAAAGCCTGCAGAAATCGATCTGTCAAATTTTGAAGGGAGAATGAGATCAACTATGGACCACGATTGGAAGAACCGAAATTTGTAATATAGTGTGAGATTGTTATTTATTTATTTTATTATTTTAATGTATTATACGGGAGTTGAGATTGTGTGACAAAATAGTTTGAAGTGTGTAGGGAAAGATGATTAATCAATCATTTATTGCGATTTCCAATAGGTGTTTTTATCACTCTCTTGAAAATATGAAATGTATCGATTAACATAATATTAAATATTCTTATCCTTTTGTCGTTGTTTTTAAAGTTACGTCATATTAAAATATTCCTTTTTAGTCGTCAGATAATATAAAAATCAGGAAAACTAAAACATTTAAAAACTATGGAATTATACAGTACGACTATTAAATCACGCTTTTATTCATTTTGTTCCTTGACATGAAATTATTCTTTACACTTTTTTCAGGAATTTAGAAATGCTTCATACGATAATATTTTATATGAATTTTTTCAAATATAGTTTTTGTGTAACAGATTGAAAAATTATTTATCGCTGGTAAATTAATTTTGACGTTAACATTAACGAAATTATACGAGAAAAACTAATTAGCGATTCAACTTCTGTCTTTTTCGTCTGCTATATTTGTTACATTATTATTAATTCAAATTATACACTAGTTCGAGAATTAATACTGTTAGCATAATATACTAATGGACATTATAAGTCTGGAATTCCATTATTAATAACAGCTCGCATTCACTTCGAGAAATCTCCGCACCTTTATTTTCTAAGAATTTTCAATTAAAAATAAATCACATTACCACATAACCTTAATACGTAACTAAATTCTGCTAAATTCATAACTTATGCACTTCGTAATATCTTTCCTACTATAAATTATTCTTACAATATTGCTTACTAAATTATTTTTCCGAATTTATCCTTTTATACTTACTGAAACCGATCATCATTGATTCCCATTTTCATTTCTGCTGGAATTGAAAACCATATTTATTATCACCATTGAACAACATATTTATTCTATTTAAAAGTAAGATTATTCTTACTAAAATTGACCATTGTTGGCTCACATTTTTATTCTTACGAATATTATTCTTAATTGAAATTAACCACCATTGATCACCATTAAACAACATATTTATTTTATCTGAGGATAAGATTATTCTTACTAAAATTGATCACCATTGAACAACATATTTATTTTATCTAAATGTAAGATTATTTTTACTGAAATTGTCAATTATTGACCATCATTTTTATTCTTACTAAAATTGATCAGCATTCAGCACCATATTTGTTTTATCTAATTACAAAGTTATTCTTACCAAAACTGGCCAGTGTCGACTACTATTTTTATACTTCCCAATATTATTTTTACTGAAACTGACCACCACCGATCACAACTTTTATTCTTATAAATATATATAATATTATTAATGTTAAAATAATTCTTACTAAAGTTGATCAGTATTGATCACTATTTCCATTCTCACCGCTATTATTCTCACTAAAACAGACCATTTCTCGCCTACTAAGATTATTCTCCCGAAAGCTGACCACGGTTCCACTCGAAATTCGCACTCTTACAGGCCAATAAAAAAATCCCGCTTCCAGTGTCATCCGCCAAAGGACCTCTCTCTCCGCGAACGGCTCTCGAGCCGATCTCATCCCCTATTATCCCAGCGGACTGGAGAAATTTCGCGAAACTAGACTTGCAAATTCGCTCGGAGCATGTAGGCAGCGGCGCATCGACCTCGATCGATCGCGTCAATCTATCAAGACATTAGCCGGCGATTATTTTGTCCGATTACGTGGCTGGTCATTTATTCGCTGTCCGCCGCTAATGGAAAACTATTCCGCCCCGCTTATTAACGATCGGAATGTCGTTAACAATAAGAAAAATTATCATTCGTTGCAACGTGTTCTCCCTGTCCGTGCACGCTCGCACACATCCTCGTCTGTCCGTCTCCCTGTACGCGCATTTACATACACACGAGCGCACACACGCGTGCGTACGCATATTTCTATAGACCGAGTCGCGTTCAGACGGTCGACGGAATTGATATCGGTGCGAAATCATTACTGGCGCGCGCTGCATTGGCTGCAATTTGCGTAACGATAACAATCAGCTTTAAGTGGAACAATAGGCTGCCGTGACGGTAATTAGTGCCGCGTACTGTCTGGCGTGATGACAATTGCGCCAGCAGCGATGGTAAATAGTAACATTAATAACCGCTGGCCCGATAGCGCGCAACGCATCGCGCCAACGTTGTCGCGCGAGCATAATGGACCGTTATTATTCCCCTTCCGTTAAATATTTAAATTGAACGGCGCAGGCCGGCCGGATTGTTCGATCGTGATCGCCAAGTGATTTTCGAAACGATCCCCGCCGTTGCGTAATCGCCGTTCCGTTCGATCGACCGTCATCCGACCGTTTTCATCCCTTTTTCGGCGCGACGCCATCCGCGCGGTAATTCGGGGATGAAACGAAAATTTTACACGTTTCGGCGATTTCCACGCTGGTTTTTCCATCGGCGCCGATGAGTTTTCCCCGTTTTGTATTTTCACCGGGAGAAGCCGAGAGAAGAGAGGTGAAGCTCGGCTTTGCTGGATGAAACGAAGATTTCGGACTGTTCGCTGATCTGTCGGCGGTTTTTCGATTGGTCACGATGTATTTCGGGGTTTCGTATTTTTAGGGGGTCGGTGAGAGGTGAGTGAACGTAAATTTTGAATGATTTGACGTTTGAACCGGTGATGGTGGATTTTAGAAGTTTGTATCTTTAGAATGTTAGGTGAGAGGCGAATTAATCTAAATTTTGGATGGTTCGCAGATTTGGATTAGTGACGATGAATTTTAGGGTTTGTATTTTTAGGATGTTGGATTCGTCGGATATTGGTTATTGAATGGAATGTCGGATAGAATGAAAATTTTGGACGGTTGGGTGATTCGTTAGTAATTTTTCGATCGGTGACGATGTGTTACACGTTTTTGTATTTTTAGGGCGTGAATCAACCTGAAATTTAGACGATTGAGTTCTTGGATTGGTGACCATGTATTTCAGGGTTTTGTATTCTTGGGATGTTAGATGAAAGATGTCGGATGAACGTAAATTTTGGTGGGTCGGAGCTTTGAATCGGTGACGGATGAATTTTAGACTTCTGCATTTCTTGAATATTGGATTTGTTAGATAATGGTTGTGTAGGAGAAATATTTTATTTTAAAATTTTGACTAATAATACCTTTTCAACTTTTTAAAACTACATACCTACGACGATAATTTGTCAAAATAATATCTGTTTCATTTTGGACATCACAAATGTCAAATAATAGTATATCTTCTTCTTCGTAACAATAAATTTTACACTTTTAGTAATATTATAAAACATATGTCGCAAATACGACTAATTCGTTTCGAAAATATTTGTTCATATGAGCAGAAATGATTGAAAAATCTACAAAATTCGGCTATATTTCCATATTTACCAAAAATCCATTTGCATATATCGATGTGCTTCTATTAAACTATAGTATAATTAAAGAAAGTGTATATTTTACGTAATTAAAAATAGAAGAAATTAGTTGTAAATGAAATATCGAGTACAACTCGACACAGCAAAATAAGTATAAATAAATAGAAAGAAGTAGAAATCGAAGGAGAGTTGAAAGTCATAAAGAATAAAATCATGTATTCGACTGTCAAAGTAGCCTAACCGAACGTTAGTGTCACCCACGATAGCAATCTGTTACGCGAATAATTTTGCAACTTTCATGCAGTTTACATGTGTGACAAGCGCATATTTGTTAAATGTTATCCGCACAATTCAGATAAGAGTATTTCGAAAATTTCAATGCGACCCGAACGTCTCTTTCAGTTTAAACGTCCATATATTATACTTTCGTAACCTAATGCAAATCGGCCTTATTACACATACGCGTGGCTGGAGATGCAAAGCGAAACGCATTTTAAAATCTCGCCGATATTGGCGACGAATTTCAGTCGTTGTTGTTTTCAGTTTCAGGTCATGCAAGCGAAAACGGCCCACTTTAATACCAAATTCAAAGTTTCTACTTAAACCAGCGACGCTGCTGACTAAAGGTGAGTCTAGTTCGTCTATTTCTATTTAGACAAATTTTTTTTGTTTGCATTTACATGATGAATAATTTTAGTTTGTCTCCTGTTATTTGCTCAACGATAGGAACATTAAAGTCCGGAATAAATAGGGGATAATAATGGAAGAATAAATAATAAATAGTAATAGTAAACTGAGGGATGAACAATATAGGAATGATAGAATTCGCGATAGTTTATTTTTGTTTTTTTTAAACTATAAACATTTATTGAGAAAATTATTTTCTTTACTTGGGTCTTTCATTTGACTAGAAGTCCCTTATTCAAATTTCGTTCAGACTACATTCGCTTGACTCAAAATAGCCATCAATTGAATTTTTCATTGCAAATGTATAAAATATCGTTATTCACAGCCTCTTGTGTCATAGTGTCGAACGAAAAACTATCCTTGTGACTAGTAACTAGATAAATATTCAAGAATTCATCACATTTACCGAGACAAGCTCACCGCGATATTAGTCGAAAATGACAATAAAACTGTTAAAATTAATGAAGAATATACGAAACTATCCTATGCATCGAATAACTCGATAAATTTTACTATTTTATCTACAGAATTTTTTTAACTCAACGCGATATTAGTCGAAACTGCCAATAAAATTGTATACCGTGACAGATTCACCGTTAAAAAACTAGCATCATCATTAACACTATTCTTACTACAGTCAAATGATCGATGAATGAAAAAGAAGTATAAGCTTTAAAAAATATTATAAAATAACGGATGACATTGAGAAAATGATTATACATAAATTGGAAGAAAAATCGCGAAAATGAGTGATTGAGATGATAACGTCAAACGCGGAATTTTTAACGAAAGTTTGGAAAACGGTGTTAAAAACCATAGGCTTAGTGTTAATTCTCTTAACACACATCTATCTGAACCCCAAAAATAATAATTTTACACCGAGCAACTTAATTTATACACTTCCACATGCTTATTTAACACTAGAACTACCAAAGGGGTTAAAATGACTCTTTTCATATATTTTATTCTTACAATTTCTGCGATCGTACAAACTGCTTTTGACAAAATTTCTGCCTACATTGATTTAGATCGAAACACAATTATTTATAGTTATTCCTCTTCCTCATTTGGAATTATCTTCATTCGTGAAAAATATATTTAGCTTCTCACTGTATTTCTAGTGTTAAAATTAGACACTGATATGAAATCCTTAAAGTGTCAAAAGACACCTCATGGTAGAAATAGGTATACCATATTTACATTTTTAAAGACAGGTTGATCTGGAAGAAAATATCTCTGAATTAATTTAACAACAGTTGTACAAACAGTCAAAAATTTGGAGAAATGATTAAACTTAGAGAATAACGTTAACTTCAAATTTGAAAGATGACTTTTAACACCTCTTGGTAGAAATAGCGATAAAAGTCACAAAGATCTCGTTGAGAACGAAGGTTTCAAGAAACGGGCCCACAAGCGTCCGGAACCTCAAATTCGGCCGAATCTGTGCATAAAGTCGCGGCCGATCTTCCACTTCCGGTCACTGGAAGGATACAGAGTTTCCGAGACGATCACGGATCGGGGAGGAAATTCGAAGCGGTGGCTGGTCAGGACGCGCGTCGTCCGCGAGATCGCAGCTAGTGGCCGATTGCTCGGGGTTGGAGAGGAGAGGAGAGAGGAGAAAAAGAATGGGAGAAGCGGAGGAGGAAAAAGAATATCCTGGAAAATTTTTCTCGCGTTCCAGCGCCGGCCAGCCCCGCGGACGGGCATTGAATATAGGGACAGAGACGAAACGTTCTCGAGGCGGCCCGACGACGCACGGTCGACCTTTATTGGAATATTTATGGCGGCTGGCTGTACGAGACGAATTTTTATCGATCCGTTCTGTTGCCGCGCCGTCGATGGCTAGGAGCTCCCTCGATCTCTCTCTCCGCCGACGGAAATCGCGATATTTATTCATAAGCCTCGGTTAGAAGGCGCGCGCGGATCGCGCGCATAATAAAACCGCGTATTGCTTCGCCTGCTGTCGCTGTTCCAGCCCATCGCGTTCACGTTGATTTGAAGAACGTCCGACATCTTGCTCTGCTTCCTTTCCACCCCCCTCGAGCTGTCTTTTCCCCATCTTCTACCTCGAAGATGGAAGTCTGCACCCTCTTTTGGTGCTACAGTCACTCTTTCCACGTGTTTCTGCTTTGTTACTTTGCTTCTTCTTATTCTTCCTTTGGTAGCAGTTACGTGGATGGAGATCCTGTCGTTTGATTCTGATTTCAGACCATTTGTAGCGGATCTAGAATATTAGAACTGTTGGACGCATTAGGAAGTAAATTTCAGAGTATCGTTGTGTTTTAAATGTGATATGATTTGAAGAAACCATATAACATTGTGGTTTCTACTCCCTTCGTTGTTATCTTTTTATTTCCTGCATTGATCTTTCTTGTACCTTCTTTTGGTGCTACAGTCACTCTTTCCACGTGTTTCTGCTCTTTGTTACTCTTCTTCTTCTTATTCTTCCTTTAGTAGCAGTTACGTGGATGGAGATCCTGTCGTTTGATTCTGATTTCAGACCATTTGTAGCGGATCTAGAATATTAGAACTGTTGGACCATTAGGAAGTAAATTTCAGAGTATCGTTGTGTTTTAAATGTGAAATGATTTGAAGAAACCATCTCACACTGTGGTTTCTATCCCTTCTGTTATCTTCCTTTCATTTCTTGCATTGATCTTTTTTATACTCTCTTTTGGTGCTCCAGTGATTCTATCGACGTGTTTCTATTTTATTTCTCTTCTTCTTATTCTTCTTATTTTTCGTTTGGTAGCATTTACATAGATTGAGATCCTAACATTTGATTCTGATTTTGGGATCTTAGTGGATCTAGAATATTAGAACTGTTGGACGCATTAGGAAGTAAATTTCAGGGTATCGTTGTGTTTTAAATGTGATATGATTTGAAGAAACCATATAACATTGTGGTTTCTACTCCCTTCGTTATTATCTTTTTATTTCCTGCATTGATCTTTCTTGTACCTTCTTTTGGTGCTACAGTCACTCTTTCCACGTGTTTCTGCTTTGTTACTCTTCTTCTTCTTATTTCTTCCTTTGGTAGCAGTTACGTGGACTGAGATCCTGTCGTTTGATTCTGATTTCAGACTATTTGTAGTAGATCTAGAATATTAGAACTGTTGGACGTATTAGGAAGTTAATTTCAGGTTATCGTTGCGTTCTGATACCATGGTTTCTACCCCTTTCGTTATCTTTCTTTCATTTCTTGCATTGATCTTTTTTGTACCCTCTTTTGGTGCTCCAGTGATTATTTCGACGTGTTTCTACTTTGTTACTCTTCTTCTTATTCTTCTTATTCTTCGTCTGGTAGCATTTACGGAGCTGGAGATCATGTCGTTTGCTTCTGATTTTAACACTCTTTGTAATAGATCAAAAATGTAATAACTATTGGACGTATTAAGAAGTAAATTTCAGGTTATCGTTGTGTTTTAAATGTGAAATGATTTGAAGAAACCATCTAACACTGTGGTTTCTACCCCTTTCGTTATCTTCCTTTCATTTTCTGCACTGATCTTTTTCTTACCCTCTTTTGGTGCTACAATCACTCTTTCGACATGTTTCTGTTTTGTTATTCTTCTTCTTCTTTTTTTAGAAGTTACGTGGATGGAAATCGTGTCGTTTGCTTCTGATTTTAACTCTCTTTGTAATAAATAAAAAATCTAATAACAATTGGACGTATTAAGAAAGTAAGTTTCAAGTTATCATTGCGTTTTAAATGTGAAATGATTTGAAGAAACCATCTAACACCGAGATTTCTACGTTGTGTTTCTGCTTTGTTATTGTTGTTGATCTTCTTCCTTTGGTAGCAATTACATAGGTGGAAATTCTCTTTCCTGATTCTGCTTTTGCCACCATTTGTGATAGATCAAAGAAGTGAAGTTCAGGTTATTTCTGCGCCGTCAGTCGTCGATAATGGATATCAGTATAGTTGTTGGGCTGTTAGTGTTCCGAACTATAGCGTTGAAGTTGCACTTCCACTATCACCGTCTTTTCCACCCCTTTCCCTCTTTTTTCGATCTCGTACACCTTCGAACTAGAAGTTTTCACCCTCTTTTGACGTGTTTCTTCTTCTTCTTTTGGTAACAGTAACGTAGCTGGAACTTCTGCCGCCTGATTCTGATTTTGTCACCATCTGTAATAGATATTAAAGATATTACAGATATTGATACAGATATTAAGAAATAAATTTTTGATTATCGTTACGTTCTAAATATTGACGAAAGTTCTAAGTAAATACAATTATTATTAATTTATCATTATTAGTCTAGTCCATCGTGTTGAACGTCTAACATTTTGCTCTACTTTCTCTACTATCGTCTTTTCTACTCCACTCACTCACTCTTTTCCATCTTTTCCATCCTCTTCATTGAAGATAGAAGTCTGCATCTTCTTTCGGTACTCCAGTTCCGCTTTTGAAATGTTTCTTCTTCTTCTTTTGGTAGTAGTAACGTAGCTGGAACTTCTGTTATCCAGTTCTAGTTTTGCCGTTATCTGTAACAGACCAAAAGGTATTGTACGTATTGAGAAATAAGTTTTAGATTATCGTTACGTTGTAAATGTGAAATAATTTGAAGAAGAGTGTCGTCTCTGCCTCTTCTAGTCCCTTGCGTTTTCTTTCTTCGATGTCCAACGTTAAAAATTTCTTTCGCACCCTCTTTTGGTCCTCGAGTGTTCCTTTTGACGTGTTTCCTCTTTGTTCCTGACCTTTTTGTTCCACTGGCTGAAGAAACGTAGTTGGGACTTTTGTCATTTGTAATAAACCAAGAATATTACAAATATTGCACGTGTAATAAATAAATTCTAGTTTATTGCTACGTCGCCAATGGTCGATAATGGATGTAAGTATAGTTGTTGAACTGTCACTATTCTAAACTATAGCATTGGAGTTGATTTAAAGAACGTCTGTCGTCCTGCTCTGCTTCCTCTGCTACCGCGTTTTCCACTCCATTTGTTGTCTTTCTTTTATCTTTTATCTTGAAGAATCTATCTCGAAGATCTTGCACTCGCTTTTGATGCTTGAGTGTCTCCTTTACCTGTTCTATCTTTGTTCTTATTCTTATTTGTATGATTACAATGGCGCAACTGGAACCTTTGTCACCTGGTCCCTTATTTTACTGTCATTTTCAAAACTCCAAAAATCGCGTCGCCATTCGTCATCGACGATTACCAATTAACAAAAATAAAACTGTACCAAGCACCACCACTATTAGAAGCACCACCCTTATAGTAAACCATAAACACTGCAAGCATTGACCGAGTTAAAGAGTTTAAAATTTGCGATTATTATCGTGAATCATCCATGTCAATTATAATTATCGAAAATTAATTAATAAAAATTACATTAAATATGTAGTAAATATTAAATATGGAAGTCGAAAAATAAAATTCTGTCTTATCTGAAAAAAATCCCACCCTTTGCCAGCAACCAATGGTTCTTCTTCTTTTTCTTCTTCTCGCTTTCGTGGAATGGTAACTGTTTCGTTTGGATGGTTAGTTTGGGCTGTTATGGCACTTGGTATTCAAAGGCCGATGTAATGGCAGCTGCGACAGGCTCGATCGTAATCGGAAGAAACGTGGCGCGAAAGAATGAATATTTGAACGTGGAAGCGGGATTGGACCGACGTGGTTATTGTTGTGTGCACTTCAGGGCCATTTTGCACGGGGTGGGCGATTTTAATGCTTCGCCGCTGCGTGGTTAAATATACACGTAGGTGGGAAATTGAATTTTGCTTATCGGGTTTGTTACGCGTGTTTTCCTTCTTTGGCAAGAGGGAATTTATTTGACATTTGTTCCGGGGGTTCAAAGGATCTTCCATTTTGTCTTTCTTAGTGTTCTTTGAACGTCCCTCGAGGATTTTTAGAGAAAGATTCTCTTTCTGGTGGATGTATATGATCCGACTCACATATCTGTATAATTCGTATTTAAACATAAGAGAGATTGATATATCAATTTCTCGAATTTTGATTTTTGATAAATTTCGTGAATGAAGTATAATTATTGTGATGGTTATGACGTCTGATAATACGTATATATAACTACTTAATTACGTAATTAAAGTTAATTTGATTTGAAAACAGGTTAGGTATATTGATACATAAATTTACGATTTTATTTGAAAATTATAGAAATTGTGTTCCATTTCAACTGTCTTACCCTCTATCTCCCACCCATAAATAAAAAATATGCGGATGGTAATTATACAGCACACACGCATCTATTCCGAGTATTAATATTATATTATAAAAGAACGAAATATAAAAGTTACAATTGTCGCAACCTATTTTTAGCATCCATTAATGATCGTTTACGCAGTTTTCATAACATTTCCTGTCCATCTGTCAATTACTCACACATACAGCAGGTATCTGTCGCGTCAAAAATCAATACCATACCACAGAAACGTTTTCGCAAAAACGAGAATCTTCTACTTGAATGGAACAAAAGTATTATGGATTATTGCAATAGAAATTTGCGTAATTATCTTCACTCTCGACGCTTTTCACTGATTATCCTTATTTTTTAATTAAATCATCTGCTTCATTACAACCACTGTTAATAACAATCAAATAAGTTGATAATTATGAAAATAATATCTATTTCTAAATTAAAAAATTTTATTTATATGTAAATATATAATTCAATAAATAGGAATACCTCTTCCAGTTAATATTTATATTAATAACGTTCCTATTCTCTACAAAATTTTCATGAAAAAGTACTAAAATATATTAAAATTAATGTTTTGTACAAACTCTTTATAATTTCTTCAGTTAATCTTTAGAACAACCTTCAAAGATCATAGTATTATAGGTCAATGAATTCAATCAAAATTACCTTAAAATCTCACAAACACATCTACCCAGCAAAAATTATAAAATATCCCTTTTGAAACAAAGTAAGCTTTATCTAAAACATTTTTTGACACAAATTATATTATTTTGAGGAATAATTGAGTGAAAAGCTTCAAATCAAACTATAGTCTAAGCAACTTCAAATGGGACTTCCTGTATAAATTTTATATTCCCCGCACAATTGATCTAGCTCTTTCATATATTTTATAAAAATGGACATTCCTTACAAAATGTATATACCTATACTGCACTAAAATTTATAACAATTATTTAATTTATACGGTTAGAAGTTTCGGAAATGTGAAGTGGACAGAACGTACAATTTAGAAGGAATTCTTGGTGCATCAACTAATTTGGATAACCCAATAATTTCGTGTTAATTCGAGGCACAGTTATAGGAAGGATCCACCGTAGAAAAGGTCTCGGTGGAGCGCTACCAATATGTTTTCCGGTGGTTCACCCGCTGCCTTTCCTCCGCCACGGTCTGCCTCCTTGGTTCTTCCGCCCCTGGCTCGAAACCCACGGAGAACCGCCTACAAACTTATTACCGGCTCTCACTCCGGCGCTAGGTGTTATTAAAAATTAGGGAGTGGATTCTAGACACCGGTTGCAAGTCACCGGAGCTGAGTGACTGAGAGACGTGGCCCCGTAATTAAAAAATTACAGGGACGGCTGGGGCCACCGGTTTGTTAGTTTTACCACGGCCCAAGGGAAGATGAGTGTGCGTTCCAGGGTGGAACCTGGCTTCCTCCGTTCATTCATGGCGCCACCAAATCAACCGGCATCACGATTTTTCGTTTTATCCCGCGTCTTATCTATTTTCCCCTCGTTCGTCCTCCATTAGGAGACTCGCGTTTCCCTCGTGGTATACCTATTTCCTCCCTTTTTTATAGTTTTCACCGTTCTTATAGCTGATTTTAGCGTTCCGACTTGAGATATCTCGTGGACGGATCTCGAGTAACTTTCGGACAGGTTCCTAGATTTTTTCACGTTTTTATCCGTTTTGTAGCTTTCCTAATATTTCGTGTTATTTTTTTATATTCGAAATGATAGCCTGCAATACAATAATAATAAAAATTAACGTCAGTTTCAACAAAACCAGTTGTATATTTGAAATGATTGCAATTAATTTCTACGCAATCGATATAAATACAGAGTTTAATATTTTTTCATTAATAGAACAAAGAATTATAGTAGCAAAATGAAGGTTACATTCAATCTATAATACATTCTTTGAAGTGTTTGCTGGTGGAATAAAAGTGCTTCTATTTTCTTGCATAAAATGGTACCTATAAAATGGTAATTTTACTTTAGTCAAATCCTCACTATTTATTTGACATAAACTCTGGTATATACATTGGATTCGTTACAGTTATTATATTTTTATATATTTACAATGATACTATAATAATTCTTCCTGCCAAAGTATAAAATAAATCGTTCTTTAACCCCTTATTTGAAAATGTTCGTGCATTTGGAACGGATTTAATTTACATATTAATTAGAATTGCAAATCCAATGTAAATTCATAAAAGGAACAGAATAAAAATAAAAATATTCGAGGAATCGCGAAAATCAAATTATCAATATTTTGAAGAGTGTGAAATTTTTCAAAGCAAGTAACAATTGGCACTGCTTGCACTGCCACAAAGTCTCAGGTTCACTCAATCACTGTTTAATGAACAAAAATTTATATATTTAATTTTGTCCTAGTTGAAACAACGAATTAAACAACGTCATCCGTAACTTAGGTAAAACAAGTATATATTTATTAATCTCCTACACGTTTTTCTCCTCTTCAACCCACAAAATACAACAAAATGACACACACCTTACCAAAAGTGTCTAAACGAACTACTTATTCGTTCTCTTTCAAAAGAAAATAAAAGGCAAACGTATACTTTATATAACACACGAGTTAAAACACGAAATATCGCGGGAACCTCCATTCGCGTTTATCAAATTTATCCAAAGAACAGCGTGAAAAACTGCCAAGTGTTATCCACTCGCGTAAACAACTCCTCGCGCCGATGACAAATGCCTGTTTCCTCGCTTTCGGCGCCAAATACGCCAAAATGTCCACGTTGAACACGCCACACCGATCAAACACGTCGACTTTTGTCTTCGATCCTGTGCATAGGATCGAGTGGTCGCTTTCATCCCCGTGTGACATCGCTCGTGTGTCCACTAGCCTCGTTACTCGGCTAAACGCAGCGTTCAACATCCATTCGCTCTTGCCACACCGACTCGCCATCAATCAACGCGTTGATCCTGCGAGCTGTTCCACAGAAACACAACCGGTGTCCCATATCGAGCCGGATGAGCGTAATCGAGTGTCTAGTACTCGCTATACGGTGAAATTTATCGCGATACTCGCCATAGCACGTCTTGGTATTGCTTTTCACTAGAGATTTCCTCGATTTTTAGCAGATACGTCGCGATCCTTGGTTGCATTCATCGTTGACACGTTGACTGCTTTGCTGACCGGAGATGGCCGTGATCGATGACACGTGTGTCTCGGATGTTTGGTATCGTTTCAGCGAGTTTTGGTAAATTTGTTTTTAGGATGACTGTCATTTCGGTTATCTGCGATCAGAGATTGTCTCAGATATTTAAAATCGTCGATATGGAAGGAATATCGTTGGCTACGTAACTTAGAATTTAATTCAGTACTTTTATTTCAATTTTTGAACTGTGGAAATATTCTTGTGACGTCTTGTGCGATATAGAAATAATTGACACGTTGACTGCTGTGCTAAGTGGAGATGGTGGTGATCGATGACATGTGTGTCTCAGATGTTTGGCTTCGTTTCAGCGATTTTTGGTAAATGTGATCGCAGTTAGCATTTGTTTTTAGGGTGACTGTCATTTCGTTTATCTGGGACCAGAGATTGTCTTAGATATTTAAAATCGTTGATAAGTAGTTAAGTAACTTTGAATGTAATTCGGTAACTTTATTTTAATCGTTGAACTATGGAAATATTCTTGTGATCTCCTGTGTTATATAGAAGTATTGCGTGACAGTCAGTATGGTGAGATTGATGAGAATGATTAATTTTAGAAGGAGCATGAGTATTAGGAAATTTATTACATGAGAAGAATACAGAAATTTTAATTAAACTGATTAAAATCGGGGTGTTAAAAATTTAACAACATTCTATTGAGATTTTTGAAGTGTTGTTGTTCGAATTAACTGTGATATGGTGATTTCGTTTCGTTTTACTATTTTTCTCAGAGCTTGAATACTTTCATATTTCGTGTAGTACGTAGAGATACTAATTTAGTTGCATAGTAAATTTCAAGTGTCAAGTTTACTCTGAAATATCCAAATACCGAGATTTTGTTGGGTCATAGGTGTCTAAATACTATTATAAAATTATGCAATATCTTTACTCGTATTTTTCGACTTCTAAGTGCAATTACTCATTGCCAGACTTTTCTTAACGTTATTCCAAACACTATATACTCCAACCTAAGCCTATATTCTTATAGTATTCACCCGTATCATAAAAAATACGATTCTGAAATAGAAAATAGAAAATTCCAAAGATAGAGAAAATTTCTTACATTAACCATCTATTTAAACGCAATCTACATTATTCGCGTTCGATTATATCGAATGTACTCGTCACCCTTCGACTTAACCCTTTATTCTACAACTCCCTCGAATTTTTCGTACTAAACTTGATAAAAATGAATTACCCTCTCATTGTACAAAAATTACAACATATTTACACATTAATATTAAATAACTTCTCATTGCACAGTTTTTCTACAATCATAATGAGATTATAGCGAGAAGGGGTTAATTAGCACGAAGGAACAGAATGAAAGCGATTCTAAATGTCCGGAAACAATGGTGGACACGTAGGAAAATGGGAAATAAGATGGAAAAGAGGAACTTGTCGAGGAAGGTAAGGGAGGAGAGATGGGGAGGAACAAAGAGATGGAGAAAGAGACTGCCACACGCGTGGCGTCCTCGCGGCCGGGAATAAAGGAAAGAAACTCGCAGGTAGACCTTCTGCCAATCCCTTCGTCTTATCCACGATACTTTAATATCGGATATGGCAATAAATTACGTATCGACGTAAAAGCGGCTTCTCTGGCCCCGTGCTCTGGCAGCACGGCACGAAAACCTCTTCCTCTGGTGCCCTCCTGTGTCCCAGTCCTCGAGCAGTGCCTCTTCTTCACCCTCGCCCTCTCTCTCTCACTCTCTCTTCCTCTCTCCTTCACTCTATATTCCATTCTTCCGCCGTTTTCCCCTCCGCCCCCCTCTTTCTGTCTCGTTCGCGATGTACACGTGAACAGGCGGGGTAATATAATCACACTTAATGACACTCGATACGAACATGTAACATCGGCATTGCACGAGATACCGGGACGATAAGGGACGTGTTTTTCGGGACACACGGCGCTCGTAAGTCCCGGCGCTACACAGGGCCCGGGACACCACAGCCCGTGCACCGTATTTATGCATTGCGCGGTGGCTAATCTGGCCGGGCTTGAACCGTCGTTTAATTTAAAGTTCGCCCGGCATTCGTAATATTTAGTGGCCAATACCGTCGGGGATATCGTTCGACAACCACGGGGACACCGGACCTTCCTGCACCGTGGAATTTGCGACCGCCACGGAGGAAAGCGTCCTGGCTGCTGCGACACTTGGCTGCTTGCGGATGCGATAGTCGCTAAAGAAAGAGGATGACTGGAAATTTTCGTCGAATTGGAATTTTTCTTTCTTTTTTTGTTCGTGTGAGGCGGTTTGAACGGGTAGGATGATAGTCGATAATGTAAAATCTAAGTAATTATGTTTAACAGAGCTGGGAGGTTTAATAGAATTGATACAGTTTCGGTGATTGGTATAGTTGAAATTGTAAAGTCTTGTTATATTTCACGGAGCTCGGAATTTTGGTTTGATCAGTGTTTTTGGAAGAATTGATACAGTTTTAGAAGATAGGATGATAATTGACACATCTAAATCTGACTATGTTTGGCGTAATGTATAATTTTCTAATAGTTGAGATTGGAAAGTCTTGTTTTTCTTCTTGGTGTGAGATTGTTTGAGCGCGTAGGATGATAGTTGATAACGTAAAATTTAAGTAATTATATTTGACGGAGGTGCAAAGTTAGAATTGATACAGTTTCGGTGATTGGAATAGTTAAAATTGTAAAGTCTTGTTATATTTCATGGAGCTGGGAATTTTGATTTAATCAGTGTTTTTGTAAGAATTGATACATTTTCTGTGGATAGGATAATAATTGACACATCAAAACCTAACTATGTTTGGCGAAATATATAATTTTCTAATAGTTGAAATCAGAAAGTCTTGTTATATTTCACGGAGTTGAGAATATTGGTTTAATCAATATTTTTGTAAGAATTGATACAGTTTCAGTGAAAATCTAATTATGTTTCACAGAAAACATAATTTTCTAAATTTTGATTGAATTCGTATTTTTGTTGGGGGGGGGGTGAAATAGTTGAAATATATATTCTATACCTCAAAATCTAATTATATTTGACAAAAAAAGGAATTTCGTAATTTTTTGTTATGATTGAGATAGTTAGATTAGCCAAAATAGTTAATATCTCATAGTATAAGTATATTTGACTACTAATTAGTACTTTCCTCTGACTTGATATAGTTGGAGTGGTTAGGATAGTTGTGATCTCAAAATCTAATTATATTTGACTAAGTTGTACATTTTAATTCAATGTGGTATTTTTATTGAAATTAGAATAAGTTGAGAAGGCAGGGTACTTGGAAAATTATATTATATTTTAGACTATTCATTTGTAAGTAATTCAAAATATCAAAACTGCAAAAATAGGCAGAAAAGCAATTATGACAATCGTAGGCATGAATAATTATAATACATATGTATTTGGAAAATGATTATGTAGATGTTATAATTAAAATTAATGTCAGGTTTTTGTTTATTCGATTTTTATGGAAATCTAGGAGGAATTCGAGTAAATTTGTTTTTTATTAGATTCGCAGTATCGCGATGCGAATTTTGAGTAACGAAGTACGAATATTTGATATTAGAACATATCATAAACGAAAAACTGATATCTAAGCATTAAATATCAGATATATAAAAATATACCGTGGATATATAATTAGACACATTTTTAACCTAAGTACAGAGAAAAGTAGAGTAGAACCGCGTACCTAATGCATTTCTCCTGACAGCAAAACATGTAATAGCAAAGCAGTCTATAGTCATCAGCGGAAATCTAATTGGACTTCCTGTAATAAAAAAAATTACAATTCCCCATTAAATAAATTATTTATGGTTTAATGCATATCGCAGTTCTAATCGTAAAAAGCCGACGATAACATAGTTTTACCTTACTTTCTCCTATACATTAAATATATATTAACCCCCCATTTCCTTCTATCCGTTTTCGTTACGCTTTACGAGGATGCTTTTGTCCGTTTCCCTTCACACTCTTCTAATAACTTTATCATAAACAAATGAGAACGAATCCGTGACAAAAATGTAAATAAAACGACGAATCCCCAAGTATCTATGTTAATAGATGGAATGTTTAATTTCCATCTCTCTCAAACGTTGCTTCCAAAAATATCTTTTATCTATTCTATAAACAGTTAAATTCGGAGTATTAAATCGATATATTCCTAAATTAATATCATTATACTTAACACAAATTAATTGAATCGTTCAGCAGTCAATGGTGTTAAGTCCAGAAAACAGAAATTGTGAAAATTAACGTTTCTCAAAACGTCAAACGCCTTTACTTTGAAAAGTAAAGATTGTCTTATTTTGAAACTCAGATTGAAATCTGACGTAAAAATAAAATCGCAGTAACGAGTAAATTCTTTAAAAAATAAACAGAATATTATTTAATCCATTCAAATTTACATAAGTTATAAAATATCAGAAAATAAAGTTAATCACATTGCCTTCTGATCCAATCTCAATTTATACATTGCCATTAGAACTTAATTCTCAAAATCAACAAATAAAAAGCATGCTGCGAATTTTCCTCTAAAATCCTCACAATAATCTCAACAACCTTGCTCTCCAGCTTCGATATAAATATAAAAATATGTAAAACGAGGAACATCGATAAATTAAAAGGAGTAAGAGACACGTAATACGAAAATCGCGAGAACCCCCCAACAGGGTTGACACGAAATAAATTACGATTAATACAGGAAAAGAGAGAAAATACTTTCGAGATAAAGCGCTTTAAAATTCCCTCGTCTCGTACGTACGGAACCAATTTTCGCGCGATTATCGCGAGCCACCCACGCCGGGACGCCATCTAAATCAGCGAGCGAAGACGCGGCGTGCCGAGAGTTATGCGCAAAGTACAAACACACACGGCTCTCTATATTAGCATTTAGTAATTACCTTATCGAGTCGATCGGCCTGTAGTACAGCGTATCGAGCTTGTATCTCCGTTACGTCCTTCGCGCCTTCGTGGCACGCGAGCGATTATCGATGCCCCGCTACGTTCATCACGAACGCTCTGGCTCGAGGAATCACCGTCTACATGCCTCTCCCCGTCCCCCTGCCCCCCTATCCCTCGTCTTCCTCCTTTCATTCGAACGAAATTTCTCCATTATTAGATGGAGCGTTCCCCTTATCGATCAATCTCTCCTTACCGCCAACCGTGAATTCTTTTTCCCCTTTTTCGCCTCCTTTCCCACTGTGTATGTGCCCGTGTCTACTCGGACACGTGTGTAGTTCCATGGTGAGTCGCGTCGCGGCGCTAGTAGCGCGTCCAGGAACAACGTCGCGCTATCTTGCGCTCGCGAATCGAACGACGCAACGATTTCTCGGGAAGCTGAGTTTCATTTTTTTGAGGACGAATTTTTTTAGGTGGGAACGAATTTATTGGAAGGTAACGTTGCGATTATTTCGAAACGGTCATTATAAAGTTTATTTCTAAGTAATTAATTATTTAGAAATAATTGTATCATTCGGTGAACGATTGTAATTTAGTTTCTATGATATAGTATTCTCGCTCGCCGTTTCTGTCTCTGATCACAATTAAACTGTGAATCAAACTGTGTCGTACTCTCATCGAGCTTCCTTCTTTGTCTATTTTTTTCTAAAATAAAGCGGATTACAGATTCGTTTTGAGACACAGGTTATCGCCGCTACGATAAACGACTCACGTTTTTGTCGATCACAGTTAAACTCGCAGTTTTCAACTCTGGACTTACAACTCACAAACTCAGAACTCGAGACTCTCGACTCTGAAACTGAAAAGACTCCCTATACCGTCAAGGGTACTTCTTTGATCCCTTTTGTCAATCTGCGTTTCATTCCCCCTGAAGAGTACCGAAGAGTTCACGAAACTCGGTGTTTAATTGCTAAAAATAAATTTACGCAACGGTATCTTTGATTTTCAAAGAAAATTTGAAACGGTGTTATTGATCAGTTTGTAATTTGTTTTTTTAAAAATAGCATTATTAGTTAATAGAGGCTGTCATTGTTGATACCAGAGAACTCCAATACACACAGCATGGAAATTTAACCCGTGGTATTCGAGGATTTTTGGTCACAGAGGAGTAAAAATTCACAGATTTTCTTCTATAAAACTGACATTGTTTTTTTGAATGGTAATAGAGAATTGTATAATAATTAACACGTAAAATTATTCGACTTGGTTATCTCGCATATTGTTTGAAGACTTACTGAAGACTTTCCGTATACACTCCACGCTTCATAATTATATTGTTCTGTTTCTGGAATTTGTTTTACAACGATTAAAATAGTGCAAAAATCATAATTATCCATAAAATAGCATATAGGTTAAAATGCAAAACAAAGCAATAAATTAATTTTTCTAGGAATTAGATTAACAAATACCTGACCAAACATTACTCTACCCACATGGCAGGGAACGTATTAAATTTGATATATTAATTAATATGACTCTTTAAAATTTCGCGGTAACTGATAACCATCCTCGAGTGCAAAAATTAAAAAATTCAATTTATCTCGCGCCATCGCGCATCAACCCGCAGGACCAATCTCAACCTCGAACCTCGTCTACGAATTACCCAATTTCGCATTTGCGTCTCTCGCTCAACGGCGAAAGCAACCCCTTAATTCCCCTGTGCGAACAATCCTCTTAGTCGCAGCGATCGCGGCCATCGCGCGTGCACGCTTAAACCGGACGCTGCGCGGGTTCGCGAGCACCCTTTTCCCTATCGCAAATTATCGTCGCAACTTTTATAGTCTGCTCTTTTAAATCACTTAACCGTTTCCTCGGCGGCCTAATCGGATTGCAGACACCTTGGTGTAGCCTCGTTCTCCGCTGCGCACCCTCTCCGCGCGTATCTTTTCCCCGCCTTCTCGCTCGGCCGCGAGAGATTTTAAATTAGAGGCAAATCCGGTACCGTTAACGAGGACACACGGGCGAAACGTTTTCTCTCCTCTTCCGCTGCGCCTCTTCTCTGCCTCCGTCGCCGCCTCTATGGCCGTCCCGGCGTACTCGAGTAATTCCATTTTACTGCATCGGTTACCCGACACGCAGACACCCACGGACCGGTTCGGGACCACACTCGATCGAAACTTCACGCCCGCTTCTCTACCTGGCCGGCGTAATCGGCTCGCAGGAATTTACTGCGAGCTCAGAGCTAGGACAATCTCGGTCAGTTTTGTACGCTTGGATAAAGAGCCGCTGGTGGAGCTGCTGTCTCTCGCGGTCATCCTTTCCTTTCCTTTCGTCAATTCTATGGTGTCCCGAAGGGCCACGTAATGACGTGTTTCCGAGGGTTAATTGATTCGTGGCTGCTTTCGGAGGTTTCGAGTTATGGCCGAGAAGAGGATATTTCAGGTACCTTTCTGAATTTTTTAGAGAGGATCGGAGTTGGAATTGGTTTGGGGAGTTTTTGTAGAGAAAATTTTGAGGTTCCTTGTTTGACGTGGTTTTTTTTACTTTTGATATTGTTATATTTATGTTTACTCTGATATTTTTTTATTTAAACTCGTGTGGGAACTGTAATGTGTACTAATAATGCAGTCGAGAATACTGGTCTCAGAATTTTCCTTTTTAAAGTTACTAGGAACATATATATACCTGTTAAAAAAAGAAGAAATTAAAGATTACTAGTATTGAGATATAACTGCAATTATTTTATTTACTTATTTTCGTGGTATCAGTGAAATTACTATTATCTATGTTTGTTATGTTTAGGTATCTATTAATCGGTGGCTCCAGTGTTACGATAGCTGATGTATTCGCAGAAATTCATTTGGAATCGAGAATAGAACTGGAAATATAGATTTTAATTTATCTTAATTTTTACTAACATATTTTTCTATTGCATTAGGTACAATTTTAGTTTTAGTCTTATACCTCGTTCCTTTAATTTATAATCTTCATGGAATAGAAAATATGGAATAAGTAAAATAAATACGAATTTATTAAATTGTACAAACGTTTCTGATTATTCACTTCGAGCAAATAATTCCTATTCTAATTATTTAGTATAACGATTAAGATTATTAAGCTACGAGCCGTTGTAGAGAATTTTTCAAAACTTTAAATAATTTAAAAAACATCTAAATAATTTCCGTTACTAATGGAGATATAAAGAACCCAAACCCAAATGATTTAGTACCGTGACAATAGTGACAATCCATTACAAGAATACCTTCGGATTAATCAATCAAACCGATAAAATAATTCACCTAATGTTCTTTGAAACAAATTATAAATGAACTGTACGGATATATTAAAAAAGAAGAATTCGACGGAAATCTCAAATTAACGTAATAAAATTCACGAAAAAACCGCGATAGCAATAACAGTTACTATTAATTTCGCTAGAAGTGCTAGAAAATTTCGACCTAAACGTGGAATGTAAATGGAAGAAATAAAAAATTCGGCGTTACTTGGGATTCAATAATTCTACTATCAATCGTAACACCTCCAACGAAGAATCTAAATCACTACACAAAGCACTCAACGACGAAGAAACCACGATATTGATAATGATTAAGATTAATTTTATTAGAAATGCTAGAGAATTTCCATATAAACGCGGAATGTACAAATAAAAATGAAACGTTCCTTGGGATTCAATAGCTACAGTATAAACCTCGACTGGTGGAAAAAAGGTGGATGCAACCGTAGAAAAATTCCCTAGAGCGTGGGCCGATCGAACGGAGAGCGTGGAAGTTTCAGCTATCGTGACACTGTGGGACCAGTGACGTCAGCTGGCTTTCGTTTTATCGCGACTTACGAACGGGGACTTGGGTAAGGTCAGGGCTATTCTCCCGACCCCGAAACGATTCCATCGTGTATGTGCCGTGACCACGCATGGCCGTGGCAAGACTCGCCGGCGACTATGCCGGGGACGCACGTACAGGCACACGTACGCCTGCACACGCGCGCGGGTAACAGAGCGGCGTGTGTGCGAACGTGTACACGGTCGGTGTATGTGCACCTAAGCACATAAGTATAGCCATAACCGGCAACTTCGTGAATGGAGGAGCGACGGACGATCAATGCCCCCTTACGTTTATCTACCGCTTTTATGTGCGTTTCACTGGCCGCCGTGTGCAGTCAGCTCCGCGTTTCTGGACACGTATCCGTGGCCATTGATGCGAGCACCGAATCGGCACGCGAGACCAACGCGGTCCCGGTCCAGTTTCGATCACGGCAGATCGATCCCGTTCAAACCTCTACTCGCGTACGAGTTCCGGTCTCTCAGTGCGTCTTGTTTCGCTTCTAGACCAACTGATCCTGGACGATTGTGATTAAATTATGTCACCTAGGAGTGAAATGATTCGCGATGTTTCGGTTCTAAGGAAATTTTTGGGATTTCTGGAATTTTATTAAGAATAATTGTGATAAGGTGATATCATCTAGGTGTGAAATGTTTCACGTTGTTTTGATTTCTAAGGAATTTCTGGAATTTCTGGAATTTTGTCAAAGATAATTGTGATAAGATAATGTCATCTTGGTGTGAAATGTTTCGTGTTGTTTTGACTTTAATGGAATTTCTGGAATTTGAGGAATTTTGTCAAGGATAATCGTGATAAGGTTGTGCCACCTAGGTATGAAATTCTTTCGTGTTTTTTTGGTTCTAAGGAAATTTTTGGCATTTGTGGAATTTTATTAAGGACAATTGTGATAAAATTATGTCATCTAGGAATGAAATGTTTTGCGATGTTTTGGTTTAAGGAAATTTTTGGGATTTCTGGTGTTTTATTAACGATAATTGTGATAAGGTTATGCTACCTAGCTGTGAAATGTTTCGCGTAGCTTTGACTGTAAGAGAATTTCTGGAATTTCTGGAATTTTGTCAAGGATAATTGTGATAAGGTAATACCATCTAGGTGTGAAATGTTTCGCGATGTTTTGACTTCAAAGGAATTTCTGGAATTTGTGGAATTTTATCAAGGATAATTGTGATAAAGTTGTGCCATCTAGGTGTGAAATTCTTTTGCGCTATTTCGGTTCTAGGGGAATTTTTGGGATTTGTAAAATTTTATCAAGTACGATTGTGATAATGTTATGCTATCTAGGTGTGAAATTCTTTCGCGTTGTTTCAGTTCTAGGGGAATTTTTGGGATTTGTGGAATTTTGTCAAGAATAATTGTGATAAAGTTAGGCCACATAGGTATGAAATTTTTTCGCATTGTTTCAATTCTAAAGGAATTTTTGGGATTTGTGGAATTTTGTCAAGAATAATTGTGATAAAGTTAGGCCACATAGGTATGAAATTTTTTCGCATTGTTTCAATTCTAAAGGAATTTTTGGGATTTGTGGAATTTTGTCAAGAATAATTGTGATAAAGTTAGGCCACATAGGTATGAAATTTTTTCGCATTGTTTCAATTCTAAAGGAATTTTTGGGATTTGTGGAATTTTGTCAAGAATAATTGTGATAAAGTTATGCCACCTAGGTATGAAATTCTTTCGCGTTGTTTCAGTTCTAGGGGAATTTTTGGAATTTGTGGAATCTGATAGCGGATAATCCTAACAAATCATGGACAATTGTGACAAAAGTACGACATCGAGGTCACACATGTTTCGCTTTGNTAAGAAATTTATACATTTCTCGTATGAAATTAATTAATTTTATCACTCGAGAATGGAATAACATTTTGTTATTTAACATGTGATACAAATATGTTTATATTATTCAGTGTGAATTAAAAAATTATTATAATATAGTACATGTAAGCCATTGAAAAAAAAATGGTAACTTGAGTTACACTGGTTCTAAGCAACAGGTATAACGGTTCATAAAAATATTACAATTTTAATATTTCCTGAAAGAGAAAGAATTATAAGACAATTTATCCTTCAAATATTTTTATTAATTAGCACTATATAAATTATTACGGTATTATTAAAACGTTATTTAATACGCTATTTAAAAATTCGTTAGAAACGCAACTTATCGGTTAAGTATAGAGATTTTCGTCCAATAGGATATAAGGATATATACATGGTACATCAGCATCATCATAATGGCAGTCTGAAAAAGCATCATTTCTGAAATTATTCCTATTTCACATCCCTGACAACGTTTCATTAGCTAGTTAAAATGAGCATAAATACATCAGAGTAAACATGAAAAGCATGAGTGATTAGAAATAATTCACCCTTTTACTTTTCCTCCCCTCGTTTGTTTCCACGAACAAACGAGGGTTTAATCATTCCGCGTTATGGTGTTCGCGGACAATGAGAAATAGATCGATAAATTAGATGAAACATTAGACATATAAATGCAGTTTATGAAACATTATGCAAGTTCTAAAATTAGTCACTTTGACTCACTCGATACTTGTTGATTCGCAGATACAAAAATACAATTATATTCTTATTCCCTGAAATAATTTTGGTATTTAAATTGATTCCGTTATTTACATAATTTATATCGTTATTGTTACCATTAATTGGAACATTTATCTGCCATATCGTCTGACACTACAAAACAAAATATAGAAATTTATTTTAACCATAAAAGGATGAGCATCGGTCGTCTGTCTTGGAATTTCGAGATAATATTAATTTATCTTTAACACACGTGTACCACTTATGCAAATTTCATCTAATTTTACCCTTTTATTCTACAATATGTTAACACGGTGTTTCTTTATCCACTGAATTCATATAAATATGTAAAATCGTTCATATTCGTACTTTCCAAAGTAACAACCCCTCTTATAATTTTAATTAGCTATAATTTCATAATTTTTACACGTGTAATCAGGTATAATTTTATAATTTTAATTGAGCATAATTTGATAATTTGAATCGGACACGCGATTTTATAACTTTGTAACTTCATAATTTTTAATCGCCTGTAGCTTTATAATTCGAATACCTTAATCGGCTATAATTTTATTACTCCGTAACTTTATCATTCTTAATCGGCAATAACTTTACAATTTTAACCGGACACGATTTCGCAGCTTCGTAATTCGACGATCTTCGATCCGGTATAATTTTACAATTTCGCAATTTAGTAATTTTATAATTTCCACCGGATATGATCCCATAACTTGGCAATTTCGTAATTTTTAATCGCGTATATATAACTCGTAATCGTAATTGCTGGCTAGTTGGACGGAAGATCGCCGAATATTTTCCGAAACAATTCGACGAGCTTCGCATGCCTGCGGACGATCGAGCAGGATCTAAGTAGCCCGAATCCCGGTCTGAGACGTTGCACAAACGATATTTCACATGCACGAAGCTAATATAACGAGGATATACCGTAACTGCCCCGAGGGTAAAAGAAAGAAGCGAAGGATCCACCACGCGAGCGGTTGTCCGCTGCCTGAGAAACAATTCTCATCCCCGGCGTGTTCAACCCCTTTCAGCAGGACCTCCCCTCTGCACGTTTCGCGTTTCCGTCGCGTTTCCTTTCCCTCTTCCTTTGTCCCGTCGCGCACATACGCACGCGGAGCGGCGGCCACCTCGCGAGCTTGCCGCAGAAATGCAAATAGCGGATTGTTCGCGGACCGCTCGCTTTCAATGTCCGCGCTCGAGGTGTTATTCTTGTCCGTGAATTACCCTCGAACGCCTCGCACGGACACTCCTCGGATTTGCATACCGACCGTGGAACTGGAAATCATTCCGCCGCGAGGCAGCCCGTATTCACCGTGCGTGTCATTAGGCTCGCGGTGATCATCGGAAAAAAATCGAGTTTACAGATTTTCGAACGCGATCTGTAACGTTGCTCGTGACGACTGTCTTTATGCCTGTCAGGGAACACGCCGGGGCTGAGCCTCCGCTGTAATTCCTCCGCCGCTCGGAATTCCGAATAATCTCGAAAGTAGGATTCCTCGCGAGCTCTCGTATACTTCCCGAAGACATAGTGCCGTGATAGTTCCATTCGCTGTAGCGATATATCTGATCGTTCAATTTTACAAAATTCGAGTTAGCAGCTTGTCCAGAGATTGTATAGGTATATATACTTACTGCGTTGGTTGCTATTCTTCGATTAATTTCCAATTCTGTATCCTGCAGATTATAATTTTTTGGACATGTTATTTGTTTACCGATGACGTCTGCTGATAGCCGATTGGCAATTTTAATATACTTGATCGTTTGATTTTTTATATTATTTTGAGACGAATGATTGTCTAAGTTTTAGTTCTTTGATTAATTTCCAATTCTGTAACCTGGAAATTACAATTTTTTAGGAGATATTATTTGTTTACCTATGACGTTGTCTGCTGATAGTCTATTGGCAATTTTAATATACTTGATCGTTTGATGTTTTATATTATTTTGAGACGAATGATTGTCTAGGTTTCAGTTTTTTGATTAATTTCGAATTCTGTAACCAGGAAATTAAAATTACTTGCGATATGTTATTTGTTTATCGAAGACGTTGTCTGTTGATAGTCGATTGGCTGTTTTAATATACTTGATCGTTTAATTTTTTAATATTATTTTGAATCGAATGATTGTCTAGGTCACAGTGCTTGGATTAATTTCGAATTCTGTAACCAGGAAATTAAAATTTTTTCGGAGCTTTTACGTGTTTATCGAACACGTTATCTGTTGATAGTCGATTGGCTGTTTTTAATATACTTCATTGATTGATTAATTTTTCAATATTGTTTCAAATCGAAAGGTTGCCTAGGTATATATACTGTGCTGGTTACAGTTCTTAGAATTCTGTAACCAGGAAATTAAAATTCTTTAAAGTGTATTATATGTTTAGCGAAGATGTTGTGTGCTAACAATTAATTGATTGTATTAATGTATCTAATTCTTTAATTTTTCAAGATTGTTTTATGTCAAAAGATTGTCAAGGCATAGATATTCTATTAATTACAATTCTTGAATTTGGAATTTTATAATTAGAAGATTCGAATTTTTGATCATATATTAGATTCTCGCTGAAGAGACCGTTCTGTGTTAATAATACACTGTATCAATTTTTACGAATTCTTTTGTGTCTTCAGATTATCAAGAAATATATAGTATATTTTCCATGATTCTCGATTAACCTGACATTCAAAACAATCTAAAAAGAAATAGAGTTAATCGTCTGAATACAAAAAGTAATTAACAAGGTCAGAAGATTTTTAAACCATAGATAATGCACATATTTCTTATAATTCTTGTGCAACTTGAAATTCTATATAATTACAAAAAACAGGAGATTCTTGCAAAATGTAGGTACTTGCCGAAGTCACCTATAACACGTATAGAATAATTAATTAATTCATGTCGAAGTACCAACGAAGTACAGCTATTATTAGTACTGTTCGCGTCCATCGAGCATACATCGTGCAAGTGTCGTGTATGCTACGTATGTCATTTTAGTGCGAAGTCTGTACTTATCTTCAATAACCATCTTAACTTCGATACTTTCCTCAACTTCGTGTGTTATACACTGTCCTGTTATCATAACAACAAACTTCGCTGTAATGTATCTTTTCTGTGAAAAGGCTTCATTAGAATCTTAAAAAATTTAGCAAACTTCGATGAAACATAGTTTAGGATCTATCAAAAAGAAAAGTTGTACTTTTCAATTCTTCCGGAGAATTAAGCACATTTTTATTATTTTATTTATTTTATTTTTAATATTTCCAGTCCATGATTTCGTGAAGAAATAAGTGTATGTATACAACAGCTCACGAAAGTGTTCGAACGTTATTTTTCATAAGAATTCTCTAACCCAACAGCTCTGATTTTTTATCTATTTATTTATTTAAACAGAATATTTATTCAATTTTTAATATAAAATTGTAAAACCCATTAATAAAGAAAAAATGTCAATACAGTTAGGACTTATTAAATCCGTAACTTACACTATGGTGTTAAAAACTAAAAAATTAATGAATTACAGAATTGAAGAAACTAAAAATTTAAGAAACTAAAGAATTTTACGGACACGATTCTTAAAAGTATGAATAGATATACGGAACAAATCTAAAGAGGTATGATACCTATTAGCAACTTTAACAATACAATTTTGACAAAAATTTTAACAATACAATTTTACCAAAAATTCGCAGAAAACGTAACGATTTACACAAATGATAATTTTACACCAACACAAAATAACTTTGATGGCGTAAAATCAACGACTAAAGATTTAAACATCTTTTCGCTTCGTAAACAAAAGCTCAATTAAACATCGTATATTTGAAAAGTTTGAAATAACAACTACCTTTGAATAATGATTTCACCCACGTGAAGTAACATCTGCGAATAAAAAAAAATCGATTCACGTGTGACTGGTTGGGCTTTGCGTACGTACACATATCCATTAAAGTCTGAATTTTTCAGTTAGCGCGTACAAATGCGCGTTCGAGTATTTTCTTGAGATATTCCACGGAAACAAGAGGATTCGTGGTCAAGCATTCGAACGGTAAAGACGCCAATTGGCGTGAGATTAGGAAACCCAATAATCACGCTTATCCGGCGTGTCACTTGAAGACGGTCAATGGCGCATGGTTGAACCACGAAGGAATTTTCGAACGAACACGAAGCTTCTGGTACCACCTTTAAAGCGTGGCCTGTTAGAGAGTCAAAGTTCGTTGTTTGGCAAACAATTTTACGAGGGACACGTTTGGACGGTGAGAGTAATAGACTCGTCGCCATTTCGTTTTATTCGACGCCTCGCGCGCCTTATCGGGCTATGGTAAAAGTCCGATCAGGTGTAGGACGATTTAATGCCGTAACGTGCATCGGGCGTAAGATAATAATGGCTCGGAGGAGCTTGTACGTGTAGTTACAGCCGCGCGCGGTAATCCTGTTTACAGATCGAACGCATAAACTATAATAGCGCTGGCTGAGCCTTGTATTCGTATGAGCGGATCTCGCATGGTGCAGATATTAAACGCGTTATGGTGCTCGCGATAAGAGCCACCGCGAAATCTCTCGGGCGTCGAAATCTCCGTGATCCGGAATTTCGATGAACGAACGGAGAGAAGCTAATGAATGATAGGAATTCGGAAATTTTTGATGAACCCTGAAATTCTATGGGAGTTCGCTTTTTATTTTTTAATCCCTACGTAATCCTTCGCCTTTTATTTTTCATTCTTACGTGTTCTTGATGCGAAGGTTAGGAAGGTTAAAGCAATATTATAATTTGGCATTGGGGTTTTAATTTTTAGAGATAAAGTGATCGATTTTATTTTAGGGTATTACTTTTATTTTAGTTTTGAAGTATACACTTTACTGCGGCTGTTATTGTTCTAAGTAAGTTCTAATAAGTACATATGTGGATGTCACGTGTGTATTTATGTATTTACGTATCTCATCGATACTATATATATATTATATTTATACAGTGATTCAGAGTTTCCAGAGAGATATTGCAAAAATTCGGAAACTTGAGATGAGTCTTAAAATTCTGTTAGGGTTCGTAATACGAAGATTAAGAAGGTGAGATTTGCACAAGATCTTTAGTTGTAATAATAATGATACAATTGAACTACAAAAAGGTTTCAACTGTCACCATATATAGGTAGAATGGGAGAATAATATCTTTATCTTTCATCGGAAAATACAAAGTATATTTATATAAGAGATAATAACGTAATGAATTCAAAGTATTATATTGAAACAATAAATCAGTTCATAGCATTAACCCTTTGCATTATGATATCGAGTCTGACATGTCACGAGTTCTTCGTGTCAAATTTCACAATTATGAGCGACTATATTTAATATATTTTAATAGACACAAAATTTCAAGAATTTAGAAAATTTAGCCTACTTTCATCATTGACAGAATAATATAGTATAGTGGTTATCTAAACTTAAATACTTTCACGTTGTATAACTTTTCATAATTAAGTCACAATGGTATCTATCCCATTTTTCACTATACACTCGGTCCCCATATGTTATACATTAGTATATTTTTTAATAAACTGATTTTATAACATTTAAAATAACCACCAGTAAGCACTTGTTTATATCACAGAGTGTTTTTAACGCTAGAATCACTAGAGGGTTTAAAACGACTTGTTTCTCGTTGCACTTGGTAAAAAACTTACGTTTCTGTTCCTCTACTCTTTTATTTCCATTACACCATACGAATCAACATCCATTGCGTGCACTATATTTAAATACACATTACACACCAGTAGTCCTAGTATTAACAACTAACGAACAAAACTGCTTACTGGTCTTGCGGTTAATTTCCTATGCGATTTGACCTTGTACCATTCAGACTTCACCTGAGTATTCGCACTCACTACCTGCGAGTTATCGTCGTACGACCGAAACACCTGAAGAGTCGCGCTTATGCTTCTGCCAAGCTCTCATTCACGCGAAACTTGCCAAATAAAACACTCCCGGTTACCGATTCGACCTTCGAAAACCTACTGTCAACCATCTAAACCACCTTAATCACCCGAAGGTTACGCGAACACCGTTCAAAACCTCGCGTCACCTGCAAACCTATCCGCAATAACCGAACCCGAAGAGAAATCGAGGAACTCGAGATAGACAGATCGTGATCTAGTGACAGAATGATAGGGAACGAGCACGGTGGGCATCAGGATGAGCACCGGTGTGGTTCAATTAGCCATGGGAGCTAGGAAGCGGTGTTAGCACGTGTTCCATCGGTTGAAACGGCCGGGGCTGATCTACGTTAATTGCGGGTGCAACACTGTAAACAAAGGTAATAAATAACTAGAAGTGGGCGCGGCGGCCGGAGGCCAGGTACCTGTACCTAGCTGGTCCTATGCCTGCCGGTCGCAAAGGGAATTAGGATTACACGCCTGCGAATAATAATGCTGTATAAAGTGTTTGCCTGCGCGCGACACGGGGGCACAGCGGTCGTAGACCATTCGTGGACGGACAATGGTCAACCGGTGGCGGGTGGTACATTGTCCTGGCAGTTTCACCGACAGTTTTTCGGCTGTTCATGGTCATCCACGGAGGAGCAGGTGCTGCGCGTTCGGCTGCAACGTCCCGTTGGGGGTCGTCGAACAACCGGGGCCCTACTCTCTTGCGCTGCTTTGTGCCGTGGGCGCTTCTTTCCGCTTTCCTGGTCCCGGTGCTGCCGAGGAGCTGACCGGTGTCACTCCACCATCCGACTCATGGTTAACAGGTTGCTGGAACCTGTCTACGCGGCCTTGATCCTGCAATCTCTTGGCACCGCGCTTCGGAAACGCCATTCCCTCTGATACGAGGCGATACGATATCGAGCACCGGAGTTTCGGCGATTTATGAGACGGCGCAAGGGGTTGGTGTCGCCAGCAGAACGCTCGCACACGATTTTCCTCGTGCAGTTTCTGATCATCGAGTAAACCAGTTTCCTGATTTTTTCTTTATTCTATGCTGTGCTGGACTGGGTGGGGAAGCAAGATTTTTTGAAATTAACAGCGTCGTTATTAACGCTGGAACTACCAATTTGATTAAGATGAGATTTTCCTTTTTCTGATTATTAAACACGTGTACCTGCGACTGCAAAAATTAACTTTCTACAAAGGTAACTCGTTTTGAGATTGAACTGTAATTATTATATTTACTTACCTTCGGTGTATCATGTGTTATGTTTAGGTGTCTATTAAAGATCGATAGTTGTAATGTTAATCTTCTTCTGTGTAGAAAAATAGGTAATAACGATGTACGTAGTATAGTAGTGCCAGGATTTACATGTTTGTTCTCCTGTTTTCTTCTTTTCTTTGCTTGTTTCTTGTATTATTCTTTGTTTTAGTTCTCGATAGGGAAATATTTAGGAAAGACTCTATTTACGAATTTTCTTTTCGTAATATGCTTGTCCTTCTATTTCTAACTTCTTGTACCATTATTATTGTTACATTATATATAGATAAACGGGATAATCGAAAAAGAGAAATACGTAAAATTATTGTAATCTATGGCTCCTATGTTTAAGTGCTTATTAAAGATCGGTAGTTTTAGTGTTAAATTTCTTCTGCATAGAATTGTAGACAGCACGAGGCTTCATATGTTTGTTCTCTTGTCAACCCTAGGGAATTTATCTTTCAACAATTATCACTCTAGTTTTGTACGAAATATAGACATTAATCTTACAAGCATAATCTATCTAAGATATCGACTTCATTTTGTTTTGAAAAACAGAAAAGAGGTAAAAACGAGAGTACAGTAATACCAAAATATCGAACAGCGTTTATTTTACAGAAAATTCGCATAAGTAATATTAACTAGTGTACACTTTGAAGATATTTTATTTTACGTTTACTTTGCGCTACTATTAATCCCTTTTCGCATAACGAAATAACAGTATAAACATTCACAATGGAATAAAAAGTGTCAGGTGAACGATGATTCAACGATTCTCGCGACACTGTTTAATTACGTCTTCCATAAATCAGCAGACATGTAAATTGATATCGGGCTGAAGAATAACGACACTTGTCCCACGGCAATAAAGATAGAATAATTTTACAGGCAGATTTACGATTCGATAACTCGGAATAATAATTCCCGGCGCGTTTTACTCGAGAGCAATTATGACGAAGCGACATCCTGGAAAGAACGAAAAGCTCGAACCGCGGATCCGAGCGGGAAAAACAAACACCGCGGGAATGCCATGGAACAAAAGAGGTTTCCCTGTAACTGTAAGAGGAAAGAAAACGAGGTGGCAGAGAAGATATCTCACGGTGTCAGCTCATTAGAGCCGAATTACGACTGCGGCTCGCGCGATATCGGCGTGTTCCCGTGGAATTTATCGCTGTGCCCCGTGGAAAAAGCTCAATTAACGCGACACTCGCTTGCCGTCCAGCTGGCATAAACGGAATTACCCTCGCCGTATATTATCATCGCGAATTCCTATAATCGCGCGTGCCCCGCCGAAAATATATTACCGTGGCCGGCCGATGACATTTACGAGGCTGATCGGTCCGCTCGGGATGCCCGAGTCAAGAATGATCTCATCAAACCCGCTAACTGGACGATCCAATCAGTCAGAGAAGATCCCTCGCGCTCTTCTAGCCCGTTAGCGTGATCGTCTCTCGAACAACGCTCCTTCCTCTCCCGTCTTCGTCGCCGGCATGGTAATCGCAGTTCCCGGTTCCCATAGTTTCGTGCTTAGATAGTTTTTCGGCCGATGCGGCCAGTCATTAAGCCTCGGCGCAAACGTCCAGCGTGCCTCGTCCTTCTTCCGCTCGGCGCCGGACTCGAGCGTAACAGAGACGAACCTAGGGACACGCCGAGCACTCTCTAATTGCGGCTAATTTCGTTAATTACCGTCGAAGCAGCGCGCGGCTGGCCCACTAATTCGGGGGTCCTACATTGTGTCTAGACCTTAAACAACATTCGCGCGTCCTGAGCCGAAAGGCCGACGCCGATCCCGTCCTTCGATCCGCCATTCCGTTTCCATCTCCTTCAATTATCCGCTATCTCGCCGACGTGCTCGCGCCGGCGGTCCTCTTTCTCACAGCTTTCCTTGGCTGTTGCGCAGCCTGGCCCCCCGGCTGCTCGTGAAGGGCCCCGGAGAACGCGCAAAGTCGGAGGAAAGTCTCGCGAGGACGAAGAGGTCGCGGGTGGAAAGAGAAAGCAAGGGAACGGCGAGTTATGGCTGGAAATGAACTTGTCGGCTCGCTCTGATTCTTATTGCGAGCTGCCATTATTGCCGTCATGGAGGAAACGGAAGACGGAAATCGGCCAGCGATGCTAATTGGAGTTAGCGCGGCCGGTCTGTCGAACTAGGAATGTTAACTCGATCTCGGATTGTTTGTCGGTTCGCGCGGCCAAAAGCGTTTCTCGCGGCTTTAATTATTACGCGCGGGAGGGAAGCGTTTGATTGCGATGCAATTGAAATGGCGTTACTAATTGTTGCAACGGCGGATCTGGCCAGCCGAGCTTCGGAATGGCACGCTGTAATTATTAGATTTGCGCTATTCGATAGACTCCGCAATCGCATCGGCACGCAATCTCCACAGTGCTCCGTCAGTTCCTGCGAGAAATATTTTCTTATTTTTCGTCACCGATGATTAAACGCGAAAGTACGGTAATAAGTAACGACTCGTTGTTATTTCCGTGGTAATAGGCAGCCGGGTTCAGTTTTCAGCGAATCGTTCGATCGCCGACATTCGCGAGAAAGGGAAACGATTAGCGGAGAAATTCGCGATATTGTCGAGAACGGACTCTGGCTAAAAACCGAGCAAATTTAATTTATTTCCGAGTAGTATTTAAGAAACTGTAGTGAATGAGGCAGTATTAAGTGGTTTCTGTCTACAAAAGTACTTTCCAAATTCTAATTACTACCGAGGCAATGTTTTGCTTGGTTTTTAAGATTGCAGAGTTCTGTTTACCTGGAAAAGATAAAAGACGAATCGTTTTTTTGGCATCTTATGCAGGGAAAAAGATATAAAAACATAACAAAGTTAGGTTTTGATAACTCTAGTTCCAGTATTAAATTCATATTCCTCGAAGATACTGTTCAAATTTCAAGAAAATCGGTTCATTAGAACTTGAGCTGTCGCTTCAGTTAGTTTCAAAACCGTGATTTCGAGAAAACCACGTTCCAAATTTTAGATATACTGCAGTATAGATAATATTATAGACAACTACCAAGAGCTATATGTTTCGTTACGTTACATAAGTACTTGGTAGACACATTTCCAAATATTTAACGCTTGATTTACGAGACCCGTCCATTTGGCAGTAAGTTTCTCCAATTACACAATACTAATAGATTTAATTAACTTACATTAAGTTTGTTAATATTGTAACTTTTTAAAAATTAAACTCATCCTTTTATTTTTAAAGAAAATACGTTGTTTTTTCATCTGTAAACCTACTGTTAAATTCCAAAAAAATGCAAAATAGTTAAAGAAAAAATTGCTTTCTTTGTCCCAAAAAATACCTAAAAATTGCTACATAATTTCAACCCCTATTATAGACTCTGACCTACCCATTGCCAATAAAAATATAAAAAAATAAATCTTATTTATACTATTTAATTCTCAAAGAGCATACTATCGAAAGATAGCAACCAAAGCGAATCGACGCTAATAAAAATCAAATTCTACACGAAAGATTCGCTTAGAAAAATGTCTGGAATCACCGCGTTGCCTCCGTCATTCGACGGGCCCACCTAGAAGATAGGTTGGAGAGACAAACAGTCTTACGAAATATTCATCCCGACCGTGGAGAAACTGTGAAACAACTGGTGGTTACCTGTGCCGCGTTGGTTTTTCGTGGGGGCACCAGCAGCGACAGGGCCTGGCGGACAGGTAGAGGATGGAAAAGAAGGTTTCCGTAAGAAGAATGAAAGGCTTAGAGCAAGAGGGGGGCGGCAGAGGGGGGAATTGGGTGTCCCGAGGACGTGGAAATACTCTGGCTGGTCCTAGACAAAGGCCTGCGAGATCCTTCGACGTTTGCGGCGCTCGGCCACGAGGACGTAAGAACAATATTTTACTTTGAATACCGATGGCTAGCACCTGCTGGTGCCGAACAATCCTACCACCAGGTCCGGCTACCTGACGTACACAATCAACGCGACTCCGCCGAATTTCCCGTCTCTCTTCGTCTCCGTTTGTCCGCGTCGCTCTCCGAGCCGGTGCCTGTCGTCGTGAAAGATCAGGATCATCTTCATAACCGTGGACGCAGATTCCTAGAATCGCCGACACAATGCAGCTCCATGCTGCGCGATTCTCTCGCCAACTCGCCGCTTCTCCATTCTTTCAACGTTCTGCCAACGTTTTGCGGGAAAAAGATCCGACCGATCGGGTTGCTGGTGTCCATAGGTTCCTACGGAGTAGGAATGGACACCCAGGTCCAGGGTGATTGGTTCTGGAATTATTCGGTGTGGTAATTGAGTCGTTGCTGACGATGAAGACTGGAGAAGTGAGTTTGCTGGTTCGAAGTAGGCTAAGTTTCTTCTGGTGCCTTTCTCTCGATTCTTGGTTAGCGTATTGGTTAATTATACGATGTTATTAATTATTAATTGTTTCGTAATTCTCTCCTTTCTAAAGGGATTGTAACATGTAAGCTCATTTAATCGTTTACGCATGACAGTTTTTTCGTTGTAGATGAGTAGAAATTCAAAGATTTTCTGTCATAAAGTCGATGATGTTTTTTAGATTAGTATATAAAAATCATATTATCTTAAATTTCATATGTTAATTAATATCGATCTTCGAAATTTTATTAAACGACGACTGAATGTCGCTTCTCGAGTGCAAAAGGTTAATGTCCGATCATTTTGAGTATTGATTTAGATGCACATTTGTTTGAAGAAATTGTAATTTTGCGATTTTCTCCTTTGTAGGTTGTTCAGTTCAAAAGGCGTATATGTGATTGTATTCAGATGTAACATATAAGTTTATTTAATATACGATCTTTTCGAATATATTTTTCCACTAGATGCATTATGTTTAGATGCAAACTAGTCTGAAGAAATTGAACATTAAGAAGAAATCTAATTATTCTTATTGTGTCGCGATTTTCTCTGCAGGTCATTCAGTTCAATAAAACATATATGTGATTGTATTCGGATGTAAAATACAAATTTGTTCAATATGCAATCATTTCGAGTATACTTTTCGACTAAATGCAACATAATTGGATACATACAATTGTCTGAAGAAATTGTTGGTGTAATTTTGCAATTTTCTCTCTTCTAGACTATTCATTTCATTCGAATAATAAACGTATAAGTTTATTAAGTATTCGTTCATTTCGAGTATATTTTTCGACTAGATGCATCACGGTTGAATACACAGTAGTTTGATAAAATTTTAAACGAGATACTGTAGCCTTAGATGAGAATAATAATGGTGCGTACTTCGAGTATTGCAATTATTTTAATTTCCTCGCAGACTTTATACTCCTATATATATTACTATAATCGACCCAATTTGCATTCGAAGAATGTATTTTTAATTTTCAAATTGTACCATATACTTCTCACTGTTCCCATATATCTCCGAGTTCTCGATTTCTTTTTCGAAGAAACTAAATTGTAAAATCATATTCTCCCAAAATTGAAACACCAGCAAATCCGGTTCCTCTGCTGTTACTTGCCACCATTCATTAAAACCCAGCTCGACATCTCTACCTCTCTCTCCATAGACTACAATAAAATTCCCAAACACCAGTCCTCGCCCCAAAACCATAAACAACTTAAACAAATTAACAATAAAACCTCCTCGAGTTTCTCCAACGATCATCGAACACTTACGTATCCGTAATTCCCTAAAACAACTGGAAACCAGCTACAAAGCCATCGAGTACATACTCTCCACTCTTGATCAGCCGGTAAGAACCCTAAACCCCCCCGTTCGAGTCAAAAGTCCGACGCAATCGGAACCCCTGGTTTATTTACCCCTAGCGTGTCGGGGAAAACGGTCGCGGATCGTGGACCAGTTTGACGAGATTTATGATTTCGAACGGAACGTCGTTGGCGACTATCGGACACGTCGGTTAAATCCGGCTAACGCGGACGGGATCGGGAAGAAGGTCGACGGCTCGCGTCGAGGGAAGAAGAAGGGTGAAACGCGGCGCCCGGCAGTCTGGTCAGTCCGGTTTCCTTCCGGTTCAAAAGTTGCTCGCGGCCCACTGGCCAGCGCGTGCTCTCTATCTCTCTACCGTGCCTTTTTCCCACTCTCTCTCTCTCTTTCTCTTCACCCCTTGTTCTCGGTGCTCCTCGCCCTTTTCACCGGGATTCGCCCCGAAGAGCTCACCTGGCAACAGGCCGCGTTGCGTGCGTCTCACGACTCCGAGAGAGCGTCCATCCTCGAGAGGGTCGCTTTTCCAGCCCTTCGGTCGCGGTACGTGCTCGATGCACACGCAACAACCCTCTCGAATCGTGTGCACGCGCGTGAGACCACGTAATTTTCCTGACGGCCTCGCGTTCGCCCGGCGAGGGTGAGGTCAGGTCCCGACGAAGCCGATTCGTGCGAGGTTTCCTTCGTTGTTACGACATCGCGGTTACACGTTCGCGAATTACACGAGAGTTTATCGTAACTGGCTCGGTGCTAAGGGCTGCGAATTCTTCGAGGTATTCGTTTTCAACCGTTTCGGTGAAATTCTTGATCGTTCGAGTGGAGAGAGGCTGCGGTAGAGACGATTAGCATGGTTTCTTGTTACGTTATTTTATGGTCAGGTATGAGGAAAGCAGGGTGTTTAGGAAAGAGGGTTTTTTGGGTGTGACTGCTAACTCGTGAAAGCTGCGGCGTTCTTTTTATCGCTTGACTCCAGGCCAATGGACGAATCGGTCGCTTACGTAAGGCGCAGTTATGTTCTTTCTCTTTGCTCATCATTTCGCTGCTCGGTGTATCGCGCGTTTGTATTCTCGCTTGTTGCAGAAACAAAGGAGCGATAGTGTCGATTGATAGGAGGCCATTGTTGGCCTCACGGATCTCTTTTGTCACCCCTCGCGCGTTAAGAGTCACGCGTTAAGATCGCGCACAAGAACGCGATGAATATTTATATACGGGGTGTCCCTGGTTCAAACTTTCCGAGTATGTTCTAAGTAAGAGAATGTTTATGAACGTATACAGGTTTTTTTAAAGATTTACTAACCCTTTCGTAGCCTTTGATAACTTATTTTTATCCATATCAAGATCATTGGGAACAATAGATCCCGCTTTGCGAATGTACTGTCGTGTTTTCAGTAATTTGCATTTTAGAAGTGAATTTTGTTATATTATTTGATTTTATGATTATTGGAAATTAAGTTCACGTCGGTCAAGAATGTTTGTGAATATTTTGTCCGTAAAATTAACTCCTTGTCATATCATTTATCTCGGAAGAATCAATAGTCAAAACCCGAAACGTGATATAAACCAACACATCCCACAAATTTTTGTCGAACGCGACAAAAAGTAAATCTAACAAACCATGATTTGCATCTAACTGGTTACGAGTCAGATTCGTGATATTCAAGTTTGGGACAACTGGAATACAGGTTCAACAACTTACTATTACCGATGAAAATCAGTATCAAAATCTAAAATTTTGATCTATTTGAGCGAATAAACATTTCGTTCTTACCGTGGAATATACCGATAAAGTTTGGCCATGGAAACCTGAGACACCCTATATATCAACAGTAAGACAGTGTTCGTTTATTTTATAAAACTTTTTTCCTGTACTCGATGTCATTGTCCTTCTTGGACTCCTATGAACCTCGTTGGTCAGTCGTTGACTCTGTTGAATGACAGGTCCCGTTTCTAACAAGTCAGTGACGTATTATCATAGAAAATATCCAAATGCGCTCCAAAATCCAAAGCTCTCGATAATAAAGCGTAATACAGCTATCAGATCACAGTTACCAAGATTATCACCCAATCCTGATTCACCAAAGTATCATTATCATTCTCTTTCAAACCTATTATGTTTCCACATAAAATACAGGTCCATATACACGCACAAAGTGTCTCTAAAAGCTTGCAAGTCCATCGTAACCGACCGAACAACTACACGTCACTCGGTAGCTGATCTCCAGGGTAAATACAGGTCTTACTCGTTGCACTCTGACAAAGAATAAACGGATAAAGCGTTAGACAGGTATTTCTGGCATGGTCGAAAGCGCCTCGTCTCCCGATCATCCGCGCCATTGCGACGAGCGACGCTTCCGAGCGAGCCACGGAGACGCTGGTCCGGCGCTGGGCGCCGCGAAGCGTAGAGGTTGGCGTGGAAGATTGGCAAGGAACCGCGGCGAGCGCGTTTCCTCTCGGATCGGAATCAAAGCTCCGACATGGCGCGCGTTTCCCTGGTTTCTCTGGCAGCTTTTACTGCCGCAGAAATTTCCATAGGATTTAACCGGTGGCTACGCGCGGGATCCTCGCGAATCGTTCGGATAGTTGTCGGGTAAAACGATAGTAATTCGATTTTACTACCTGGCCAGGCGATCGCTCGGGGTTCCCAAGCCGCGCGGCTCGGCTCGGCTCTGC